>JANBPT010000040.1:0-96946 GCA_027575765.1 Tieghemiomyces parasiticus | reverse complement strand
TCGGTTTGGCCAGCCAATAGGTTTCACCCGTACGCGCCGAAACAGTGTGTATGGGTGAGAGAGGGAGGGAGGAGCTAGGTGCATGTAAATAAACATACCAACCCTCCCCGCCCTACCCCCTGGTCGGCGCGGACCGCTGCTTGATTGGATCGGGTACCTGGGCCGATGACGCCATAATGGCGGGCCGGCATATAAGGGAGTCCCCTGTTTACGGACGTGGTTGCCACGCTAGATATACCTGCCCTCCCGCTCCCTTGATGGCAATTGACAGCCACTACCACGCAAGAGATTGGTGCGCCAAGACTGGCAGTGGAATTAATTTTCTAGTCGACAGCAGAGCAGCGGGGGCGGAATAGTGTTGGTAAGACTTCAGATCACTCGCAGGGCGAGAATACGCCTGTGACGCGCCCGTTTGCTCTGGGTACCAATTCTGCAGCATTAGCAGCATCCAACTCGGACAGTTTAACGCAGCCCGGTCGGCCAGATAGGGTGGCACACCACGGGATCCGCCAGGCTGGGTGGGCACCAGGTGCCTGGCCCTGACGACAGTCATGAGTCTATGCAGCGGCGGAACTACACCCGGGCATCTTGGGACATCGGGCTGCAACCTACATAGTCTGTCCTGATATGCTGCCAGAGCACAGGAGGTCATGCAGCGCTGTTGATTCGTGCCCCTAGCCATATCGTCTATATCCGACGGAGACATGTCAAGCGATGTCCGGAATGGGTCCATGTATCCTGCCGATATGGGGGCTATCTACGCCCCTTCCGAGCCTACCTGTTGTCACATACAGGTGGTGGATCAGCTGTCTGGAAGAATAGCTGATCCACCATAATGGTATGGACTGACAAATGTGCCGTATGGTTGACCATAGAGGCATCCCGGCCACATTGGGCACACAATTCAGTTGGCCTGCCAAGACCCCCTCCGCTCTTTTACTTCCAAGCCCAGCTCTTTGCCAGAAACTCCCCCCCCGTTCCGATAAGCTTCTAGAGGCCCATGTAAACTTCACAGGCACATAACTCTCCAGCCACGCCAAATGGATACCTTCCCGTCTTCCCCTCCATTCAGAAAAAATAGAGGGGTATCCGTGACATCATTTCCCTGGGCGTCCCGTCTTTTATGGTGTCTATTTGATTCAACTGGAAGTCACCCACCGACGCCTCTGCCGCGCCCAGCCAATGTCTTGTCTAGTAGAATGAACGTGTGGGAAGCCAATGGGGGAGTGGGGAGTCCAGCCCGAGAGAGCTACACAGTGGGTCGCCAAGCAGCGGTTAATCTAATGGGCCAATCGGATATTTTAGCGGGGGCCAATAAGGGGTAGGTCGGATCAGCAGCGCTGGGGCTGATAAGGGGAGAGGGGTGGGAGATGGTGGTGATTGGGAATGGATTAAGGCATGTGCATGACACTGGATCTCCTAGGTTGAGGGAGCCGCAATGACAAGGGGGGGGGGGTATGCATGCTGACACCAGGGCACAGGTACTGGTATAATTTGCACCGATAGAGGTGCACCAGGGGGGGCTAGAATTCGCTGACCACCGTGATGAGGTTGTTAATACGAAACGAGTCAATTGCGGCCCGCTTCCCACAGTGAGGGACAGAGGCATATGGGGGGGGGTTAAACCCAAGTCCCGAATCAAGGTATTCCGAACTTTGTGAAGACCCTAGCAATTCTTCTAACGTGCTGACCCAAGCTACGACTCCGGAGGCCCACCTCAATGTCGTCATTACGGTGGGCTCGTTATTGGAGAGCTTCAGAGCATGCTTGTGAGTTGGAAGTTGGGAGGAGGTTCATGAAGTGGCGTGAGTCCCTTGTGTCAGAAAAGTATGAGAATAAATCCATCTGGCTAACCACCTTCTAGCGGATGAATTCGTGCGCCCAGCCTGGGTATCGCACCATCGTTGTGAATGGTGTCCAACGTAAAACCTGGGATTCCGCACCCCTGACTTGTATTTTACGTAAATGGTCTAGCAATAACGCATGCTGGTGGATGATACGTGGCGCATAATGCCAAAGGTACAGGCGACAACCACCTGGGGGTGGAAGCTAATGACTTCCATCACGGCCTTGCTCTCGTCGGCGTTTAACCTGCTACCGTCGGTCCTCTTACCCGGTGGTGGCCCCTCCCTCATCCGTACCCGCCCGTCTAACTGTGTTCCAGCATTTCTATCGCGCGCAATTAGGCCCTATTTGTCATTCCTTATTCGGCGCTGGAATAGAGTTGGTAATTTTACGTCAATAAACTGGCATTAGCAGCCTAGAGTTCCTACCCTTTTGAGGTTAGTGGATTTCCCGAAAAGTATGAAGCACCGCATTGCCAGGGAATTCGCGCCCAACCGGTAGCTACATGGGTGGCCCTGGAATAAGCTATCATGGAGACAATGTGCCTGTGTCTCTGTGCATGTGAAAAGTAGTGGCAAGTCGGGTCTGGACAATAAGAACATTGCCAGAAGTGCCACTGTGCGAAGGTGTCCATCAGCGTTTCAGAAATATTACGGAATTCGAATTAGGCGTATCAGCGGTTGATCTTCACCCGCTGCCCTCCGAAGGGGGAGGCCGGACCAGTGGCGGGGGGCACGGGAGGCGGAGTGGGGGGAGGCGGACATTTTTTCTAGGAAACGAATAGGGCGAATCATGTCCCACCTGCCCCGTATCGTACGGGCCGGAGTCTCTAGCGAGATCGACCCACAAGCCAAATCTTCGATACGGGAAACTCCCGAGTTGTTCCCCTGCAGGTGGGTGAAAAATTCGGGTCTAATTCGGAGAAGCCACTTTGGCACTGTCCTACGGTAGTTAGCATCGGTACTGCCCACATCGGCCGGAAGGAAAACCAAAGTGGAGGGGCGGGGGGGGGTGTTCATTCTTGATGAAGGCGAGAGGCCCGGGGTGATATCGCTGCAGTTGAGCCATTTTTTAGCTGCCGGTACTCTAGTCGACCTCGCCTCGTTCGTGCGCATCCCTCCGCTAATATTGAAGAGCCCCAGGGAACTAAACTCTCTCAACAAAAACGGCCACTTTAACAGCTAATCAGGTCGATTCAAACTAGCATACGTGAATCTCGAGGCAGTACAGTATGGGTGATGGGGGAGAGGTATCGGTGATTTTATTATTACTATAGTTATTATCAAAAAGACCCTTTCGAAACGATAGAACGGCTAGCGACAGAGGGGGTATACTGCAGCAGGTCCGCTCCACCTCCACCCTCCCCTGCAGGAGAGGAGGGTTACACGGCGGTCGCCGGATAGCGCTTGATTCGCTGTTGCAGCAGCCGCGCCTCCTGCACCCATGCCATACCAGCCGTCCGCCCATCTGCAAGCAAGTACGACCCCAAGGCCGTCCGAAGCTGTCCAAGGGACCACTCAATATATCCCGGGATCAACCAGCTGTCCGGCGGATGCTCGGCATTACTGGTCGCCATCAACCGTTCGGCGTTGAAGGCCACATACCGGTAAAACTCCTCATAGTTCATACCATGGTTTGCCCGGAGCACCACCTGGCAATGGTCTCGCCACTCAATGGCATCCATAAGATCCCGGCAATCCGCAATGGCCGCCTCGACGCGGTCCAATTCCCTTCGGAGCACCGTAGCCAGGTGGACCACGTTGGCGGCGTTCCCCCAGTTATGGTTGATCGAGATGGTATCTCCAATATTCTCGACCTGGTGGGCCCACCCGGACGGTACGAAGAGGGTTTCGCCCGGGAGTTGATAGACGTGATATCGTCGGGTTTGAGGGTGCTGTAGAGTCGGGAAGGTCGCGGCGAGGTCCGGCCGGTAAATGTCGTGGACGCCTTCAGTAGGGATGACGGTGGGGTGGTTGGTGTCGTTGGATGATGGCTGTTGGGTTGAAGGGGGGTAGAGTATCCAGTGCTTGATGCCGCACACGTTACTGCTCCAGGAATAAGACCCAAACACGTCCGTATGAAAGGGCGTCCAGGTGCCATGGGCGCCGATGTAGACGAAGCGGTAATCATCGGCGTCCGGATGATCGGCGGTAGCAGCCGAAGTTGAGCGATGATCCCAGAAGGTATTGAGCCAATCGTCGGCAAACACTTCCGGCGTGGTGTAGGTCCGGGCTTCGGGGAACTGTCGGACCATGTGCCAGTCCTTGAGATAGTAGTGGCCCGGTGGTGGTATCGGTGTCGGCACCTTTGACGTGGCGCACGACCCGGAACTCCCTCTCTCGGACGGACGCGGGTGCCGCTCAAACTCACCAAGTCTCTCGGCAAGTAAAGTGGGGTCAATCTTCTCCGGTGGCCGGGCGGAAACCACCTCCCGAAGCCGATCGAGCATCGTGTGCCAAACCGTGCCGCTCCCGCACTCATCCTCACTCCAGCCGATCTCCGGCTTTTGATTCGGCCGTAAATGCCTCTTGACGTACTCCGCCAGGGTGCATTCCCGGCAGATCTCGGCGTCACTAGCCGTTGCCGGGTCTGCCCGACAGTCCGTGACACACACCCGGGCGGTACCGAACCTGTGGACCAAATGCTCCGTATCGGGTACTAGACACCGCCACGCCAGGCCGGTCCCGTCGTCGGAATCCACGGTGACGGTGTCGCGTTCCATGAGCTCAAGGAGGCGGTTTAGGAAACCGAGGCCATCAAGTGGATAGCTGGAGGCCCATTCGGCAACGCCTCGCCGGAGTTCGGAGAGCGCGGGGAAATCAGCAGGCCAGGGTAGCTCAGCGGCTCGGGCCCAGCGCTGACGCGCCGGCCAGTGGGCGGTTAGGGCCGGGCCCAGGAGAACCGGAAGGTTGGGGCGGAGGTGTTCTCGATAGAACTGGTTAGGGCTCAGGTGAGGTCGGTAAGGGATGGCCTCGGGAAGATCAACCGGGGCATCGTCGGGCAAGGTGGGCATGACAAAATGGAATGAGCGAGAAGGGAGGGGAGGGGAGTTGGCACAGTATAGTGGTCACTTGTTAAAATGTGTAATATTAAATAGGAGCTAACCCACCTCCCCCCACCGTTCTCATACTCTACCCAGCCTGTGGACTCCAATGGAAATACACACACAGATCCAAGCCCCCCCCCTTGCCCAGATTTCCCTCATGGTTAGTCAAGTATAATTTAATGAGATGAAGCGAGCAGTGTCGACAGGCGCCAGCATGAACGGGCTGCCCAGGCGATGAAAAGCGGGGGAGGGGAGAAGTCCACGACAATAACGATGTAGGTATGTACATATAATATACATATAGGACACCGAGCGTGGCTTCCCGGAGGGGGGAAGGTCAGGTGTGAAACGGATCGGAAAAAGACGGTAGGCAAGTTGTAAGGTAGCGAAGGGAGGGTAGGCAAAATAGAAAAGAGGAGGGGGCGTAGAAAAGAGGGATGATAAGGCATGGTTGTTGAACCAGGCCGGGGGAGTCGCCCCACTCCCCCCGCCAGCATTGACATGCATTGCTACGGTTCGACAGAGGCTCAGGGCCACTTGGCGACGGTCATGGCGACCCCGCCTCCGTATCGACTCAGTGAGCTAGGCGCGGGCCTCTGTATCAAGCTGTCTCTCTACCATGAGATGGGCGTCTGTGGGTCGAAGATGAAGAGGACCCCCACCCAGCGAACGGAGATGCAAGCAGTACATAGGGAGGGGGTAAGTGGCAGCGTGAAGATTATGGTACATGTGGAGAGTTATAAAAAGTATTAAAAGTAGGGACCTTTGGAGGTCCGAGTAGCAATGCACCAAAAATAGCATGAAAAATACATTGCTAGGGCAGAAGTGCCAAACTGTACAGCCCAAAAATTATCTAGCCAGTTACACTTGGCACCTCTCGGCCTAGCGGCAGGAATGAAAGTTTGCAGTTTTCGAGTCCAAGTATAAGAAGAAACGGGCGGACAGTAGTATGCCTATTTAAGCTGAGCTTACCGTAAAAGTACTGGGCGTTTCGTTGGGCCGCGAACCGAGGTAACCGAGAAGGAGGGGCAGGCGGAGGAGGAATAGGAGGCGACCATATCGGAGCTAGCCTCGTCCTCTATTCTTTCGGATGCCCCCCCGTTAGTATGGCTATATTAGGCCGACCAGGGATAGATGTTAAGCCTCGTTGCGTGGTAAAGTCAATCTACAGGGCCAGGCGGCTTCAGCAGGAATAAAAAACGAAAGTGAAAACAACATCAAAAAATCAAAGGGATTCGACCAAGGGTTGCCCGCAATATACAGGTACAAGGAAAATGACAATCAACAAGAAGAAAAAGTAAAAAAAGGTCAAGGGATAGCAGTAAAAAAAAAAGAATAACCATTGGAGGTTATCGAAAACTAGACAACAACCGCAGGGTTCCGATGGCGAAGGGCCAGAAGACGACGCCAACCATTCGATACCCACGCTGCGACCGCCGCCGATCGAGCTGCCGCCCGACGGCGCAACACCTTGGCCTTCCAAACCAGAGGTCCCGTCTTACGTCGGAAGGTGTCACGTCGAGCTCGGGCAAACGCCTCCGCGTGGTAGAGAATCTGACGGTGCCACCACACCAGCGCCGGGTGGCAATGTCCCATATATTGACGGTGCACCAATCCCGTGAAGGGCGACAGGGCGGCACGGATACGACCAGACCAGTAGGCCTGCCAGTTGAGATAGAGTTGGATACCGTGGCCGAACCGAAGTGCAAAGAGCTGTGTCAGGTTGGTCAAGGTGCCATAGAGTTTGAGTGCGGCTTCGTAGGCGGCGGCCGTAGGTGGGGCCACCCTGCTGCTGTGCCAAGGATGCCAGTGACTTGCTTGCTGTTCAGGGTTATCCGTCCGCTGTGCGCCCTCGTCACAATGGGCCGTGGCGCCCGGCGGTGTGGGGGCGAATCCCTCGTCGGTTGGAGGATAGGCGTTAGTCTCGGAGCAACCCACGTTTAAGAACGAGCAAAGCCGAGTCAGGAACGGCGATTGGTCAGTATTCTCTGATATGGGCATCGCAGTATCAAGTTCAAGCACCGGCCTGGTCACCGGCGGGATCCCTGCCTTTATACCGGATGGTCGGTGGCTGCCAATAACCACGGGGCTACCGGTGACCGGCCACTGTGGGGTGGCCGGGAACCACACGGCCAGCACCGCATCGCGGTGGTCATCGATGGGAGAGGCCCCGGGGACTTCAACGTCCAAGCGTAGCCGGCACCCACGGGTCGGTGGCGAGACGGCGGTGGCGTCAAAGTAGACGTCAACCCAGCGGCGCCGGAGCTGGAAGGCGGCCAACCAGGCGCGGGTGCTCGCTTCCTCCATCGGGTCTTCCTCGTGGTCCTGATGCGGAGTAGCCGGGGCGAGGTGGGTAATGACATACGGGTCGAAGGCGGCACAGGCGGCGGGGGCGGACGTATTGAGCACAAACAGGCGGTCGCTACCCGTGTGGTCGCGGAGATGGAGGACGAACGGATAGGTCTGGAGGTTGGCCTGGTCCCCGCCGCCATGGACCCCAGGGGCACGGATACTACCAGTTAGGACAGGTTGCAGGACACTGCGCTGTGGGCAGAGATCCGAGTAAGGCGGGGGATTCGCCAAGTACGATTCTTTGGGGTCCAGCGCCGTGGTAGACGCACCAGACGAGACGGCGTCGGTAGCAGTGAGGGCGACCGATTCCATCGGTTCCTCCGGATCGACCAACTCCACGACGGTAATCAGCCAGGAAACGGCCGCCAGTGCCAGCGCTACGTAGAGCAGGAACGAGAACAGCTTGACCACTAGGCCCACTAGAGTGACCCGCGGGGTTTCCGGCGCACTGCCCTTCTCTGGTTTGTGGTGACGGTGATAGTCGTGGTTTTTCGCCCCATTGACCACGGTAGCCCGGAGGTTCTCATCGGTGAGGGCCAGTAGCTGGTTGACCCGCGGGACCAGTTCACGTAGTCCCGCGGGGCTCTCGGCACCGGCTTCGCTACGCCAATCGATGACCCGTTGGGCCAGGTCATTAAAAAAAAAGGCGTAGGATACGGAACGCTGGACCCCCGGGGTACCATCCGTCGCAACGACGGGAAGCACCGGAAGGTAGTGCGCCAGGATTTCAATCTCAACGGTGGCGCGGGCCAGGGTGGCCGGATGGGCAAAGTAAATGACCAGGTTGAATACGGGCTCGACCACGGCGGCAGCGTCGGTGGTATTCTCCGGATGGGCGGCCGTCTCCAGCCGGCGTAGGTAGGCCTGGGTCTGGCGTTGGAGGTAAGCGAGTAAATGGCGAGCGGCCGGTGCCCCCATGGTTGAGGAAGGCGGGGTCGAACCCTCCTCCTCCGGATCGGTCAGGTCAAGTAGGCCTACCCGAGCCGGGCCCACGGCGGGAACCACCGCTGGCGTTCCTGGGATCGGAGAGGCAGAACGGTCGACGTGGACCCACACTGTTTCGCTGAGGCTGAGGCCCGCCAGCTCCGAGGGGGATACACCGGCGTCCACGGCAGGACCCCGCGTCCCGTGGGAGGAATTCGCCACGGGAAGCTGGGACCAGGCCTGGCGGAGCTTAATCAGCAGCGGGTGGTGCCAATCAATGGGGAAAGGGGGCTTGCCCGCCACCAGGACACGTAGAGGAGCCGGGGTGGCTGCCGTAGTGGAGCTGGAGAGTGACTTTGAAGCCATCTTGGGGTCTAACCAAGCCGCAGCCTGGGTCACACCGTTGGCACTGAGGCGGGGCAGCTGCGAGGTGGATATGCAGGGGTCCGCGGGACCACGAGCAGTGTGGGGAAAGGGAGAAGTGAGATCCTCGATGTCGGATGGATCTTCACGGTGGTCATAGTCCGTCTCAATGAGACTCTCCTCCAAGTCTTTGCCTTTAGCTGCGGCCGCCGCCACGGCCATGTCGTCCTCGCTTGTGACTTGTATCTGGTGGGGGTTCGGTGGCAACAGCGGGGGCTGCATGGGAGGTGAAAACAGACCCAGGGACGACGCCGAGCGGCTCGACAGGGCTGGCGATGTCGACACCGTAGACATGAGGTCTTCAGGCCCGTCGCCGGTCAGCCGAGCCAGCCCAGCGACACCCTCGTCCCGGCCGGCGGGGCCCTTGGGTACGGGTGGGGAAGCGGACCCCGACGGCAGCTGGACGGTGGCCGAGCGGGCAATCTCCGCCAGGCGGAGTGTCAACTGACGATGGATGTCCGAACTGCCCGGTAACGAATGGGTGAGCGCGCGGCCAACTGGGTGTGGTGGCGGCGGCGACGGGAATTCCGCTTCCGGAGCCGGGTAGGAGTGGCGAAAGTCCGTGGTGTGACGGGAGAGGTCAGGCGAGGCTAAGGTGAAGGGGAGGGCGCGGGGCACGGCAAACCGTTTGGGGGCCAGTGGCGGCTGTGGCGGCTTCGAGTCAGTCGTCCCACTGGGCGGGCTGGCTGCCTGGCTGACAGCAAACAGGTCGTCGTTCACGAGGAGGAATTCGTCCGACTCGTGTCCGGGGTCGGGTGCGTCCATGGTGGGCGAGGAGGAGGAGGGGGGGGGGGGTGGAGGGCGTTGGCGCGGTAGAGCTGGTCAAGGTAGGAGCAGAGGGTAATGGAATGGGAGAGGGCGGGTTGTCAGGACCCCGGGGGTGACTGGCCACTTATTGCGGAACCTGATAGGCTAGGGTGGCGGAGTGGGCCGACCGAATGAATGCGGGGAGCTGCTGGCTTGGCGGGGAGGTAATGAGGGTAGAGCAGTCTTGTCGTGAAGTGGCGATATAGAAAGACAAAGAGGTCTAGCCGAGCCGGGGGGTGTCCTCGCTAAAAATAAGTCGATGGCTAGCAGGACAGGTTGGAGAAGTAAGGGGATAAGAGGAGTGTGAAGGTCAGACGACAGGCTTGATGGCGGCTGTAAGAACCGGGCAGGGAGAGTTGGGAGGTGTGGAGCTATTTGTCAATTGTGCAGGTGACATAGACTCCACTGGTCCCGCCGTGGTCGGGTCGGGTTGAGTAGCTTGTCGGCACAGCCGAGTGCGGGAGGATAATGGCGAGGGGCTGATGGAGGTGAGGGGCGGAGGCGGCCAGGGCTGGCTGGGACAGTGGCGACAGACCGCAAGCCATGGTGGAGGGCGAGAAGGACAGCACAGCCATGGGCATTAGACAGGAAGGGGGTCCGTTGGCCATAGCTTATGATGCTGTGGGGAGGTAATACTGGTCAGAGAGGAGGGTGGGGTACTGGCCCGACCGCCAAAACCAATGGCCGTGTCACCCAAGGTGCGTGCATGGCCAGGCGGGACGGCGGTGTTGACGACGCCTGAGGAGGGCATGCTAATTAATTGAACCACAGCGGCTGCCGTGTACAGACGGCCAGGCTCGGCAGAGGCTCTACATGTTACACCTGATGGCATCGGTCGTACCCCGGACCCTGGGTCTGAAGAGTCCTGGACTCGCCACGTCACCCAGCTGTGCTGTTTCCACCATACTGGAGTTGCTGCTCCGCCACGGCCTGTAACGGTCGCCCCCCCCTCTCTCTCTCTCTCTCTCTGCTTGGTGGGTCGCCTTTGGATACTACTCCTTACCCAACTCAAGATTTGTTTGTCGATATTGTGTGACCTCGGTGCCGCGCCACCGCTGAGTGCCCAGCTATGGATTACCCTAAGTACCAGCCATGTCGGGGTTAAGCCTGGACAGACAGCGGCCTATGGCCACCCCACTCGCGAGGTATCCTTTGCCACCCACCATAACAGCCAGATAAACGCCATCAGCATTAGCGGGCCAGGCCTGCAAGGGCTGGAAGACTAGTTGAGGCCGTGAGATTTATTTGACGTGTGCCCATGTACACCCTTTTCATGTGAGCTAAAGCAACCAGATTTACCTTGGTGAACTCCTTAGGTTTCCATTGCCTTAAAAAGGTCACCCTGTTGGTAGCTTCAGACCTTAAGCCTTTTCTGCCCCCCCACGCCCCCTCCCCCACGGTCCCTGTCGGCATTAGCCTACTACGGGCACGCTTCCACCTTTTCCCAACGATGGAAATTTCATCTTTCCCCCCACTCTGGAACCTGGCTTTACGAGTACAGGCAGCTATTATGGGCCCTTTAGCTCCCAGGGCCTAAAGTGACGGGGCCGATCCGACCTAACTGACTCTACCTTTGGCTTTACTGATGGCAGTAATGAGAAGGAAAGCCGGGGATGGCACCAGGTCATGTGCACTGGCCGTCAGCACGTCATTGGTCGCCATGGCGGACGACCCTGGACGGCTACATGGTATTCCGTTTACAGGGGGAACTCGACCCGTGGTGGTGACTTTGCCCCGCTGAGCCAACCTGGCATTCCGCAAAGAGTTCAAGTTGCCCCTCCCCTACGTTAACAGCCCATGGGCGTCGTGGAAAAAAACGGTATGCGGATATAGGGCGCTGATTGAGTCCGCTTGGCACATGGAAAACGTGACCTGGCGGAATGATGATCCCGCTGGGTACATGGTACCTATTCAGTTCGAATTCCAGGACTCGTTGCACTTGGGCACCTGGTGAGGCCTCCTGACTAGGAAAAATGTGGGCATTCTCTACGGAGTGACAGCAGGTCATAAGCTCAAGAGGTTGGATGGAAAAAGAACATCTCCTAGTAATAAACACTAACAATTAATCAGTGAGCCATAGCTCAAAGTCCGGGTTAACGATCGCATCAGTTACATATTGAAAGCTTAAGCTGGGCTGGAGTCAATCGAGCGATGGGGCGGTCACCGGTGCTTTGGGAGGGTAAGTGTATCTTGTAGGGACTAGGGTAGCGGGATACCGTAAAAAATGAAGTGGAGTGGGACATACCGGGGAGAGGGTGCAGAAGAGAATTCAGAGGGTGAGGCCATATGGCTGCCACCCTTACAACTTGCCGGTCTCCATCTTTACCCAATAGGCTTGACCCCCTAAGGCTTTGTGAAATGTTAATGTGTTCTCTATAACTCGCCAGTCAGGCATACGCAACCACATCATAAAGAGCACCTTCCCCTCTTTCCGATTCAGTATTTACTTCAGTCAAGCAAAAAAAAGGGATCGTCCAATAAAAAAAACTGGCACTGTTGCCTTACTTAGATGAAAGTATTCTTTACTAAGAGGGTAAGATACCGATCAACCAGGAATTCGTAGCCACCGGCGAGCACATTATTGGTATATAGTGAGGATTACTGCTTAGCCTTGCCCTTCGCTTTACGGGCCTGCTTCGCAGCGTTTTCTCTAGCGATTTTCGCATAGTATTCATTAACGGTGTTATGGTTCGGATCCGTCGAGTAGCTACCGGTGTAGTGATATCCTCCTTGGCCAGAGTTCGAACCAGAGCTCTTGTTTCCATCTCCGTTAATGTAGTTAATATTCATTTTGTCGGAGTTAGAGGCAGACACGGTGATTACAGCGGTAAAGCCGGCAATGACAAGCGAAAGAACACGCATGGCGGATATGGGTCGGGGATAGGTCAAGTCGGGCTGGAGGGGAGGGGGAAGTGACGCGGGGACCTCGAAACAGGAAGGACGGTGAGCGGACGATGTTAGCTGGAGTAGATGGGCGGTCTGATTTACCACTAACAGTTGGCCGTGGTCAGGCTCTTTTATATGGCATTGGAGCATGGTCTGCCAGGAAATTATTCCGGAAGCTTGGCCGACCAGTGCCTGTTGCCCCCTTCCTCTTCCTCTACCCCCTTTAGTATTGAAGTGCCACACCGCTGACAGGCGGTCGAGACATGCTACCCACCCGCCGTCCAGCCGTACGCCCTTACCCCTCCTTGATGGGAAAGATCCGTGGGCCAGTGCGGAACGGTAGCTGGCCAAAAGTAGCCATTCAACACGGTGGTATAGGTGATCTAATCTATTTCTTCCGAACTGTAGTCAAGCCAAGCGGCTCTGTGTTAGTAGGGAGGCCTGCCTTATGAAACGACAAAACCTCTGTCACTGAGGGCCAGAGGGAGGGGGTCATAATAGATACATTTGAATATACCAATTCTCTTAAAGGATGAATGGATAGAGGTACCGATTACTGGAGCAGATCACGACTCGCCGTTACCAAATAGATCAGCCTGCCCTCTAGCCACGCCGTCTCGATACGACGAGATGAAATCATCAGTGTATCATCTTCCAGGGCCCAATTGCATTTAGGGTGCCACTAGCGTAGATCGTAGCGACCAGTGAGACAGGCTGTATCTCTATTGCCAGTCTAAATGTGCCCTTTCTTACCCCAAGCGTTGGCGTGGTGCCGATACCCCCAGGGTAGCACCCTCCCTCCCGTGCTTACTGGTCGTACATACCGCAGATGACCTCCCGCTCAAATGGAGAATGGGCAAACGGATTCCCTTGACACTGTACCTGTGTAGGTCACGTATACTATCCTCCTCATTGAGCCATACGCCTTTTTTACACGTCCAATTGCGTTTGGTCAAGGCAACGGGGTTGCTGTCTGAATTAGAGAATCGGCTCGCGTAGGACTGCCTACGACTCGATCGGCACCCAATACTATGCATTTCCTAAACGGGATTTTTATAGTCAACACCGCCATCGTAGCACGACACAACCATTCTCGGTCTCCTCTTTCAAATGAGCGCCATAAAATAATAATAATCGCCCCTCACCCTTTCCGCACTCGGTTTTTAGTACCCGCCACAACCTATGCTTTAATGCGACGGGTCTCCAACGTTTGAAATTCCCTTTAATCCGCCCCATACGTCGCGGGTTTTCAAGAGGACGCCCCGAATCTGCGCCGTTCACTGTATCACCAGCCCTCGGGCGGCCCAATGGTTCTCGATAGACAGGGGTTAAAGAATGACACCTACGTACACGCAATGTCAGAGAGGAGGAATTGTATGCCTTCCTAAACAGGACAGTCGTGTTCTTTTTGGGGGGATACTAACCTGTGAAACCGTGCCACTCTTACGCCGCCTCGCCCCTCCTTGCTTGGATTGCGAGGTGTGGGCCTACTCGGCATCCTCGGAAAGAAATAAATCACAGCGTGGCTGTCCGATCGTAAAGGAAGAGAGGGGTATGACACAAGTTGCGATGTCAGAGGCACCTTCAATGTTTCTGACGGCCCGTAGCTGACCTGGCATGCGGTAAATGACAACCCTGAAACATGAAGTTGCACCGTGGCAGACGTACTTCCAGGGTCGGGACTGTACATGTGCTTCAAAAGTGAGGGTTACACAGTAGCTAGAGCCACTGGACAGCATCACTATCAAAGTCTGGAACCTATATTCCGCTCTAGAACTCAGTCCGGCGAGACTAATGTGGGAGTAGTGGAGACGTGTAAGGACTGGCCCAGACACCACTCCACCGGTGAGCTGGGCTCAAAAAGTATTTTTTTTTTTTTAGTATTACAAGGTTTAGTCACAATCCAGGAGGCGACCATATGGGCTCAGCCATCCTTCATCGAAGCGATGGCCATTTTAGACGCTGCTGCGCTCAGCCAGTTATCGCCCAACCTAGTACCTTCAGCCAGGGTAGTTAGCCACAGCCTAACTGCACATCAAAGTGCTTAGTGGTCAATTGAATGGGACGTACCCTTATCTGGTCGTGGTTGCGGCTACCGATAACGCCGGTCATTGACCTTAGTTTTATACCTCCTGAGGGCTGCACCGTGGTATTAGTTACCTTCTGACTAGCCGTTCGGTATAGAATCGTAACAGGATGGGGTGAAAACCCCAAACGTGGGTCGTCAGGGCATGCCAACTCAGGTATAGACAGGGCTATTGTGGGCAGTATAGCCTTATGTGTATACCAAAGGAAAAGGTACTGTGGTCTATCGATTATATACACGTTGGGCGATCTTCTGTGTTGTACCCTGCTCGCTCGTATCAGTGGGGTTCAGTTGCTGCAAGCACCGCATTCCTAGATTTATTCACTAGAGTATATTATTGAAGGATAATATTATCTCCATCCCTTAACACAGCCTAGGACCGGATGCTCTTCATTTTCCCACGTCTACAATTGTGAGGGGTAAGTTAAAGTCCTGTCATCAGTGAAGCTAAGTAGTACAATATCAGGCCCTTTAAAAAAAGATACTTAGAGTTGATATGGTCGCCCGTGGTGGCGGCTATCCTCGGTCGGCCCTCGGTGCCTTGGGGCTAACCCTTAGCGGTACTGCCGGTAGTTAGCGGTCAAGGCGGGGTGACAGTCATGTGTGTCGCATGAAAGTACTGACTTAAAATCCCCCTCCCTCCCTGTAACACGAACGCTTACATGCCGCAGCAAGCACTATCCTTATCACAATGGAAGTCAGGTACCAGACCCTGGAAACCAGTCTATCCCGACCCACCTTGATACAACAATAGGATTCCGACCCCTACACCCGCTTGAGATGCATTCTGATGCGACGGCGTCTACATTCCTATAAAATTTCGCTACTAGATGCGGTGCAGCCATGGGAAGAGCGGACCCATTGAAGAGTAGTCTCCACTGAAGGCTCATCTGTCGCAGTATATAAACCACCGGGCAGCCCGAGGGATTGGATTCTGGCTAACGTAGCCTAATGTCGGGGCCCCGCGGGCATGTCAGTTCAGAAATGACTTCGAAATAGATTTCCCATCGACTACGTCAGGAACAACAAGCATAGCCTACCCACGCCCCGGTCACACACCGTTGCGTGCCCAGGTTCCATGTGCATCATGAGCATTGCCGCATTGTTCTAATCTTATTTCCAAATCAAAACGGGGAAGCCTACTTGAATCGAATCGACCTGCACTGTGTGGAAACTGTGGTGAGAATCGGGGAAGATATATATATATATATCCCTTAAAGGGATAACTGCAGGGAGAAAAGGGGGAGGTTCCGATGCAGAAAGGCCAGAAAAATCCCCGAAGTCATAGCCTTTGGATATCTGGAAAGGGGGGAAGGATAAATGTTACCACTATGAATTCAGACCTGAAATCTGAATTGGGTCTAGTGTGGTCCACCGGGGTTCCTCCCTTTTTTTTATACCCCTTACCCTCTAAGATCCCACGCTGGTGAAACCAGTCCTTCTGGCGTAACGGATTGTTCATTCAGGACAATATAGACAATAGCGAAGTTCGATGATGGTCTATTGTTTCTAATTAGGACGGCCAGCAGCGCCTGTAGAGACGCTATTTCTATACCAACGACAGCCCTTGGGAAGGTCATTCGATATATAATCTGGTTACCGGCGGGCTGTGTTCTCGGGCCCAGGTTCTAATGGCATACCCTCTCGCTCCAATTTCACATACGCCTGTCATCTCTTGCACTATCATCCAGGTCGTTCCCGCCCGCTTAGAACTTATATTAGCATACCCGATAGTCAGCAACGATCGGAGCGTACGTTAACTCGTTGCCCCTATGCCTCGTAACTATAATTTCTCCTTAGCCTGTCGCTCGACTTCATTATGAGTCAGCTGCCCTACGGCTTCCCATCACAACTACCGCCTACGCCTGCCACGACGACTGGATCGAAGGGCCCATCACGTACTACGCCCATGTCAATTGTTAGACCTCCACCGCCCTTATCCGTGATCCCGCCGGTGAGCACATTCCGACCGCTTCGGCTGGTCCACCCCACCCTGGCGTCACCTCTCAGCCCGTTACGTACCCCTGCCGTCCCGAGCGGGCCAATACGGCTGGTACCGCCGACCACGCTCCCACGCGCCGCTGCGGCACCTGCACAGCTGGCACCGGATGCGCTCACCCCGGTATCACCCGTGGTCCACCTTGCCCCATCACAGCTACCGTCAGTACCGCACCCCAAGGGCTCCGCGCCGACCCTTTCACCACCATCCCAAGCCGCCCAGTTCACGGCGCTCCACACCTACTTCCGCCAAACCCTGGCCATTTTCCAACGCAGCGGTTACCGGGGGGCCCCGGCATGGTCGGCGGGGGAGATTCTTGGGTTTCTCAACGTCCTACGTCGCCACACACCACAGATTTGGATTTACCAGACGCCTACTGACCTACACCATTTGTGGTCGACCATCCGAATGGAGTGCAGCCAGGTCATGACAGTGACCCCCGGCGCCAATGAGCTCTTTGGCTACTGGTTCGAGATGCTGAGGTGGTTTTTGGAACTCCGCGATCCCGCTGACGGCCGTACACCCTCAACTCCATCATCCGGCACGACACTCTGGTTGGCAGAACTGGACAGAGTATTTAGCCCCGTGTTAGCCCAGTCGCAAACCCATACCTCCCCCGTGCAATCCGCGGCCGTCCCGGCCAAGCGGCCAATGTCATCTGAAGCCTGGCCCAGTAAATCACGCAGCTCCTCACCCTCCCGGCCTGTCGATCGCGTGGACTCCAACCCGTTGCTATCGAGGGGTTCGCTACCAGCGGTGGCCGGCGGGGGTAGCATGTCCCCGGTAAAACGGAGGCTTAATCAGTTAAATGCAGTGGGCGTCTCTTACGCCGAGGACCCATACAAGCGGCAGCGACAACTCGTTGATTCGGGTCCCCCAGCCTCGGAATTGCCCACCAGAGCACAGCAAGTCCATTACGATCCTCGCGTTCCAGGCACCACAAGTCGCCACGGAGCGTCCGGAGCTGGTTGGGAACCGCACCTGTCCCCTACTCCACAACCCAGTTCGTCCGGTTCCACCGTATGCCCCGTGTCATGTTCTCAGCCACCCACCACGATTCCTACACCTCTTCCTGACCATCTACACAGACCACCATCGGCATTGACGGTCCAGATACCAACGTACGAACGGGCCCGCCGGTGGTCGGACGGCGGCCGCGTGTCTTTTTGGCCACCCTTTCATTCCGGGGGCAGTTACGCCGAGGCCGGCCAGCCTCCCCTGCAGGACCACGCTCACCCCAATACCACCACTACTACTCCTTTTCCCGATCTGCGCTCGGTTCATTCCCTTCGCTCCGCACCCCGACCGGCGGGGCCCTTAAGCACCAACCTCCCCATTAACCAGCCGAGTCAGCCGCGCTCCGTCCCGTTATCCCCGCGTGTGGCCCACCAAACGACCTTCTTATCGGAGGGGCCCGCTGCAAATCTAAGCCGTATAGTCCAGGATATCACTGCCGCTCACGGGTGGCAACGTGAGGCGCAGGCGAGCACCGAAGGGTTCCAACGCGAGGTGCTGCAGTCGTTACGCCAGATCCACCAGGAGCTGACGACCCTTAACCGACACCTCTCTGAAAGTCGACGAGGCTAAACGAAAAAAATAACCGATAGAAGAAAACTAAAGACGGATGACCCCTACGAAACCGTATCAAACCCAAGCGGGATAAGTAAGGCGAATGGGTGACTTTTTAGTACAAGTCGAGTTACTTCGCTAACCAGCCTATTATTTTCCCCACTCTACCAATGACTACCAGCGAAGTGTGAGAGAGGGGTATTATTGTAAAAAAATAATCAAATAATTTTACTTTACTTGCGGGGCCTGAGTAAGCAAGGAAGCCACCCCCTCCTGGCCAATGCACAAGTTTTGTCATGTGTTGCACCCTGACTTCCCAGCCAATCCGGCCGGTCAGGTGGGTTTGCCTTTGACGTGATCAGGCGTTCGCATTTATGCACGGTGGTGTAAAGGAGGATAAATATAAACCATTTCACGAATCCGTACGGCGACCAGTGTACATTTCGATGGCCTTGGCTGTGGCTTGTTGGGCACTTAAGACCCGACCTTTGGCTACTGCAAGTATTGTTATTTAGATATCACCCTGCAGATATTCGTAACCGTGCTCCCCCAAACGAACCAGCCAGCACCGAGGGGCGGGTGAGCTCGGCGCTTACGCAACGTGTTTGAGCGTCAGGAGTAGGCGCACCAATCATATGCCATTAGCCTCCTGTTTCCCACTGCGATAAGGTTAAAATTACTTCCGTCTTAACTTTGCTTAGGGTTGACGAAATGTGTCGCGATGGTATGGTTAATCAGAGGCACTACGTCCGCTGTTGCCACGTATCCCTCCATTTTTCCACCCTACGAGCCGCCGAGCAGGTCAGGCGACGGGATTCCATGTTCCGCCGGTGAGTCGGTCGTGGGTTTAGGCCGGAAATCGGCAATAGCTCCATCAGCTAAGGCCGTACGGCTTGTAGCATAATGAAGAGGGGGGATTTGGAGTTTCAACCCCGTATCAATACCTAACAGCTAGTCTGCAGTGGCACGTACCATCGGTTTGGGACGGATGCAGTGTACCAAGTTGAATCAAAGGAATCCCTTGGCCACCTTAGCAAAGTTATGGGGGGGGGCTGGCCGATCATTCAGTCTGAGAACCGACCTTGGAGCGGCAGGAGGCAGGAACCAGTGATAATAAGGGGCTGTAGTCCAAGATGATATACATCTGTACCCGAGCCCTTTCCCATTTGCACGGCGCCTCACTGACAGCTGAGCTCAGACTGCCGTCGATTAGCTCCGCCTTTTCGTTAATTGGCGACTTTCACAAGCGCGCAAGCGTGTGACGAGCAAAGTTCCCTCATGAAGAACATTCGGTCCGGTAGCCGGTGGCAACAGCCTCGCTTCCACGTTTACATACTTAGCTGCGTGTTCAATATGCCACGGTAGGTGGGCACCGAATGGAAGGTGGAGAGGACTATGGCGGGCCAAGCATGTGTAGGTGCTTGGTGATGGGAGCTGGCGGTAGAAGGTGTGAGGACCAGAAGCTAGGAACAGCCATCCGGCCGCATCAGCAGTGCCCTCCCCCTTGATAAAGCACTAATGACGACATTAATGACCGAGTTAATACCAAACCAACCACTGGTTTGTGCGGATTGGGCTCGTTATGACATTGGCCCCCACCCTATCGGGGATAAACACTTGTAAACCGTTGACCATGCAATGTTGTAGATAGTTCTGGAGAGACATAGACGCACATTGTAGAGATATAGCGTTGCGGCCACGACCCCAACCTTGGCAGTATACTCAGCACTGCAAAAGTGACGAAATGTAGTTCGATGAACGATAGGGAGTGCTTGCATTAGGAATCGGAGGAAAAGGGTAGTGATAAGGCAGAAGAACCTGGGCGTTAGCTTTCCACTAGCGGGCTTGGTGGGTTACTGACATTCGACCACCTTAACGCCGTCCCAGAAACTAGGCCGCATTCTGTCAAAGCCGCACTGGCGCATACACGCATTTAATGACGACCGACGACGGCTGAACAGCGGCGTGGGGTCAATCGTTGGCTGACGATGCTCCTCCCCCCCCGTCTCCAATGAGCGTCAGGCTGTCGGCCCACCGTCGACCGCATGCCCCCTCTTCTTCCGAGCTCTGGACCTATTTTAGGACCCCTGCGACCTGCAGTAGGACTGCCTAAATTTCACTTTACATCCCTCCCCTCCCCCGATGGTTCCATTTATATACCGCTGCCCCGCGCTCCCCTGCGCCCCGCCTCCTAATCACGCGGCTAGCTATTCTCCACCTCGCTCCCTGTTCTCGTAATATCAGCGCCGCTCGCTCCTGACGACTCACTACGTCGCCGCTTCTTTCCGTGGCAGTTCTTGGAATGTCGAGAGAGCCGTTCATAGGATTTCCCACATCCTCTATCTTGAACAGCACGCTACGCCTACTCATTTAGGCCACGCCCTGTATCTCTGTTCGGCTTTATCGCTACCCTAAAGAAAAAAAAAGTTTATTTTGTCCCTTCCGTTGGTCGCCGATACCCTTTTTTTAAAGTGCCACCGGCTCGAGTGGCTTCTACCCGTCCAACTTGGCCACGAACCCAGTGATCCCACGCCACTCATGTCCCGCATGCACAGTCAGGCCTTTGGGATAGCCGACCGGCACCAGCACCCGTTCACCGCGCATCAGGTGAACGACCTGACGGCAGCCCTACAGGCGGATGACTGCATCCGCGTTGAGACCCTTCTCGCCGAGCTCGTGGGCGTTGCAAGCGAAGCAGTGTTGGCGCTCCCTGACCACGCCGCCATCTCCGACCACCCGCTAGGCCGCCATCTCTATCTCATATTCGAAGGCGCCTGCTTGGCCCGCGCCCACGAATGTCTACGGTTTCTGACCCGCACGTACCCGGCCGCCTACCAGCTCTACGACGTGCACGGGCGTACCGTCCTGCATCGCCTGTGCATGCTCAACGGTATCACCCCATCCCTGGACCGGGTGTTCACGACGTTGCCGCTACGCTCTCCCATGGAGACCCTTCCGATACGCCAGGACTACTTTGCATCACCCAGTACCGCCCCGGAGACCCTTGCTCCGGCCGACGCCCGGGGCCCAGCCTCCACGGACCGCGAGATTACCCAGAAAATTAAGCGTGGCACGGCCAAACGATCAAACCCGCACGTCGGGACGGTCGACACCACCGACCTGGCTGCAGCCGTACTACCCACCGTCTTGGCCCACCTCCCGACAGCTCACCCGCTGGTCGGGCAGGATTTCTTTGGCCGTACGCCCTTGCACTATGCGGCCGTCAATGGGTTCGCGGCGGTCACCCACCTCTTGCTCCGTTCCCTGTACCGCCTGCAGCCCGACACCGATATCAACTCCCCGGCCTGGTGTGACCACGACGGGTGCACTCCGCTCCTTTACGCCGTCATCAACAACCACTTTGCTGTCGTTCGAACCCTCGTGGATCAGGGTAAAATTCATGACGTGGACTTGGCCCTCACGGTACCCAACACGCCTACGCCGACCTCCGAAGCACGGCCGCTGGGCGCGCTGGCTCGCAACCGCGGGGACCCAGCCTCCACCACCGTGCTCTCCACGTCGCAATCCTTCCTCCTGCTCCGTTCCCACCTTAGCACCCCGTTGGCCATTGCTTGTAAGCTCGGCCTGAACGACATTGCCGCCTTCCTGCTGGCCCGCGGGGCCAACTGCAACAGCACCGATGAAGATGGTGAGACGCCGCTCCACCTCGCGGCCCGTGGCGGTCACGTAGGTATCCTCAAACTGCTCGTCAGGGCTGAGGCGTCATCTGATGGTGCGGTCGCCGACCTCAACCACCAGGACGCGCGTTACGGTTGGACCCCCCTCGAGGTGGCCGCCCGGGAAGGCCACCTGGCCTGCGTGCAACTCCTCATTGACGCCGGGGCCGACCCGAACGTCCTGGACTTTGACGGGTGGAATGCTCACGAGCGTGCAACCTATCACGGCCACTGTGCAGTTACCGAGGTCCTCCGGCCCATCTCGCGCAAGCCCGGAGAGGCCCTGCGGCAGTTCCGCAATCCTAACTCGACCGCCCTCTCGGAAACCGCCGGGTCCTCGCCCGGGCGGCCGGCCCTGGCCACCTCGGTGCCACTCAATGGTGAGGCTAATAAGTCCTTTATTGAACGCACCTACGGCCACCGCCACCTACAGGAGCGCAGCTTGCTGGTTCTCACCCTGGGCTCCAACGCCACCACCGACCTGACGGCGCCCCTCCAGCTCCGTAGTGATTTCTTTGAAAGGGTGGGCGGTGGGATCACCCCGACGACGACCCTGGCGCTGACCGTGGCGGCAACGGGGGCGGTGGATCCGCCCGTTACCTTGGAGCTTCCCCTCCAACGCCAGGAGGCCCCCGAACCACTGCAGTTCCTGTGCAGTCCACAGGGCGAGGCCGAAGTGACGGTCCAGTTTGACCTGGTTCCATCTTTCGGTGGGGACCTAGGACGTCTCCTGGGCCGCGCCTCTGTACAGCTCCCGGTCCGTGCCCAGCGTGAGCACATCCTCACCAGTGCCGCTGGCTGCGAACGCGTCCAGGTAGCCCTCATGTCCACCCCCGGGTTGGAGGTCCTGGGGCACATTACCTTCGAGTACATCATGATCAACCCGTTCGCCCACCCCAAGATGACGGTGAACCCCCGGTCGACGTACTGGAAGTCGCTCAAGACCAAGGTGATTGGCCACCGCGGGTCCGGCATGAACCGCGACACTGCTGGGGGGTCTAACCTGCAAGTCGGTGAGAACACGGTGCTGTCCTTTGTGACCGCGGCCAACTTGGGTGCAGAGTATGTTGAGTTCGACGTCCAGCTTACCAAGGACTTGGTCCCGGTCATTTACCACGACTGGACGGTCACTGAAACGGGTGTCGATGTGCCCATCCACTCACTAACCCGTAAGCAGTTCCTAGCCCTCGATCCGCGGAGCAACAAGGACTACAATAAGGGTCACATAGACCCGTCGTTCCGGTTCGGCGGTCGCGAGGCCGAAAAACAGGCCGTCCTGGCCATGCGGGATAAGGCGGAGAGCGGGTCGACGGAGGGTAGCCACGGCCGAGCGGCGAGCGGTGGACCCAGGGCCGCCGTGCGTGCCGCCACCGCTGTGGCATCAGTCATTGCCCCGGTGACGACGACGACGGCGGCCGTGCTCACTCTGCCGCCCGCCCGCCCCGACCACCCGCCGTCCCTCGGCCGAGCCAATACCCACTTCCCGCGTGTATCCCGCTCCAACAGCGTCCACGAACGCAAGCGGTCCCCGCCGCCCTCTGCATCTTCATCCACTGCGGCGCGCACCGATGGGGCACCCCCTACCCCACCTATTGCCATCCCGAATGGACACGCATCCCGCCCCGTTAACGGCAACGCCCGTCCAGCTGCCGCACTCCTGTCGCCACCCATGTCCAACTCGGCGTCCACTTCGTCGTGCTCATCAGTCAAGTCCACCGCCACCACCACCCACCCAGCCACCATCACGGCCGCCCCAATGGAAGACGAGCAACTCCATGTGCACCTCAACGAGGAACTCGAAAAAGTCCTGACCCTTAAACAGGTGCCCAAGAAGGTGAAGGGAAACAACGCCGAGACGATCCAAGCGCCCTTCACCACCCTCGAGGAAACCTTCCGCCAGGTGCCCGCGCACATTGGGTTCAATATCGAGGTCAAGTACCCGATGAAATGCGAGGCCGAAGATGCCGGAGTCTGGTCGCACCTGGAACTCAACCGGTTCGTCGACTCAATCCTTCAAGTGGTGTACGATTTGGCCGATACCCGCAGCGTGATCTTCTCGTCGTTCCACCCGGATATTTGTCTCCTGTTGAACGTTAAGCAACCCACCTACCCGGTATTCTTTTTGACCGATGGCGGGACCTGGCCCTACGTCGACGCCCGCTGTAATTCGCTGGATGCCGCCGTACGGTTCGCTCGGAACGCCGGGTTGCTTGGGATCGTCTCCGTATCCACCCTGATTTTGCAGGCCCCTGTGCTAGCACCAGCCATTAAGGGCCAGGGGTTGTTACTCTTTACCTACGGCACGCTGAATAACAGTGTGGCGTGTGTACAGCTGCAGCGCAAACTGGACGTTGATGCCGTGATTGTCGACTCAGTTATGGCGGTCCGAAAGGGTCTGCAGGAATCGGAGGTGGAGGCTTAAGCGGCCGTGACCAGTAGGGAGTAAAGTGGGGGATGGAGGAGGGAGTGACTATTTCTAGATTAGCAAGTCCTTTTTTTTTTTTTTTTTAAGAATGTCACATTTTACCGCGGCTTCAAGTTTCCTACACTACACCCACTCTCATTCAATGCGTTTCCTTATTATTATTTTACCTAATCTTGCCGACTACTCTCGGTTGCATGGACCTTCACCCAATTCTTCTTCAATGGTTTTTTTTTACACTACAAGGGATTTATTGTTAACATCGCCCAAGTTTCCCATATCTGTGGACGCCTTTATTTTCTTTTTTCTCCTTGGCTTCAATCAAGACCAACCGCTAAACACCGTGGAGTTGCGTCAGGTTAACAGTTCTCTTGACCCCTCCCCCCTATAGACCACCACGGGGATCTCGCAGTAGTGGTATATACTAGGCAGAGTGCTTGAAAGCCACCTAATAGACTGGTCATTGCCGTGACTCATCATGGTCGCACCTGTACGACATGACACCCCCTCCCCCCACGGCGAGGTGGTACAGAGTCATGCAAACAGTATTCTGTCACCCCCAGGAAGTATACATTAATTGGAAGAGGAAGAACAAGGTAGCACAGGTCGTTGGGGATCGATGTTTTCGAGTGGCGTACATAGGCTAGATACCCGAGGGGCATGTGCGTGTGGTTTTTTTTACTCCCCAATCGTACTGACCACCGGGTTACTGAACGATCCACCGGTTACCTTCCGTTCTCAATCAACCTATCCACTTGGTCGGAGCTTTTTAGTTACCTCTGCTGAAACCCTTTTTAAAGCACTCCAACCTATTCGCGTTCAAAACCCTGGCCTTACTTCACTCCCTACTTACCCTCGACTTTCTTGCCTACCACTTGGACTTGCCCCAAGCGTAGATTCGGTGGCCTTTTTTATGTTTCAATCCTTTTTGTGATTTCTTTGTCAGCTCGCCCTCATGGCCTACCCGTACCTCATGTCCGACTCCACCGAGCCTACGGCCACCACCGCCGCCGCCGCCGTCACCAATAAAGTAGCCTACCTGGGCCCACCGGGGTCCTTCACTTACCAAGCCGCTAGGGGCTACTTTAAAGTCCCAACAGCCACCACCACCACCACCCCCGCCCAGTCAGAGGTCCAACTCGCCGCGCAGGCCTCAATCGAGGATGTCTTTCAAGCAGTCGAAGACGGTACGGCCACGTACGGCGTGGTGCCGTTTGAGAATTCGTCCGCGGGGACTGTTAACCAAACCCTAGACCGTTTCGTCCGGTCGACGTCGGGTGGTGGTGGTGACGATAAGCCCCGAAGTGGCATTGTTGCTGACGCCACTTCCGCCAACCCCCACCACCGCAAGGGCGTATGGGTTCGTGACCAGTACTTTTTGCCTATTGTCCAGTGTCTACTCGTCCAGCGTAGCCCTCCGCTATCTGGGGAGACCTCCCCCCTCGTCGGTGGTAGTGACGGCGACATCAACGGTGGCGACGAAACTACTACCACCACTACTCCGAGCGCTGGACTGGGTAATATCCGGACGGTCTACTCCCATCCGATGGGGCTACTACAGTGTGACCGGTGGCTTAAAACCCATCTGCCACATGTCGAACGGGTTACCGTGACCTCAACATCGCGTGCCGCCGAACTGGCCGCACAGGACCCCCACGCCGCGGCGATTGGTAGTGCGGCCTGCGTTGAGTTTTATAATGTTCGAGTGGCCCGCAATGGTATCGAAGACTGCGGGGGTAAGTCTAAGAATGATTATGGTGGAACTCCAGCAATCGGGAAGGTGGGAAGAGGATGAAGGAAGGAGGGGCTTAAAACAAAACAACCAAAACTACCAAACCAATATTGACCAAAAGATCACCCCTTCACTTCACCACGTCTCCTACGTGTCTGTATACTAACCCCCCTTGGAAATAACACCTTTCCCCCTCCCATCCTCCATCGCATTTCACCACACTTACTACCCAGGAAACACCACCCGCTTCTTTGTGATCCACCGGAAACCCGGACTGTCAACTACGGCACCCGGCCGGTCGTACCTATACTTCACGGTAGACCATCGACGGCCCGGTGCCCTCAGTGAGGCCCTGGCCGTGTTTGGCCAGTTTGAGCTCAACCTCTCCAAAATTGACACCCGACCGTCCCAGTTGTTACCTTGGCATTTCTACTTCTTTGCGGAGTGCACGGGTCACCATCAAGACGAGGTTGTGCAGAACGCCATGCGCCAACTCGAGCTGGTGGCTACTGACGTGGTAGTATTGGGGTCGTATCCAGACCCGCTTGGAGAAACTGCTTGATTAAACACTCACATACCAAAAAAATTAATAAATAGGTGGGGGTGGGAGAGGAGTGGGATGGGGGTAACTCCCCCCCACCAATGGCTTAGACTCTTTTTGATTGACACTACTTGATTACGTCTCTTCTGCATTTTTTTAAATATCTATTTCTTCTCATTTCGCGTCGGAGATCGTTACTGAACATTTTAAAACCGCCTAGACCCGACAATCATAAATAGGCAAATATGTACCGCGATTGAAATATTTTTTAATAGAATAGGAGTAGACTCGTGAGAACTCATTATTATTTTTATATATAATAAAAGCGGGCTTCATTTAATCACGCGCACACATATACAGGGACCAAAGTACCGTGTTATAACTGCCGTGACGATTAAGGCGCTGAAGGCCGCGCACTGACCAACAGACGCTTAGCCGTCTCAGCCACCTTGGCCTTGGGGGCACGAGCGGGATCAAGTGTAACGGCGCGGATCACGGCCCCTAAATCCTTGATAGTGGTAGCATTACACGACTTGATGGTGGCCAACACGTGGGCCTCAACCTCTTGGTCCGACAGCGGTTCGGGCAAAAAGCTGCTCAAGATGGCCAGTTCCGCCCGTTCCTTGTCGGCCAAGTCAGACCGGTCATTAGTCGCGTACAGCTCGGCGGAATCGCGGCGTTTCTTCTGGGCCCGCTGGATAAGTTCGGTAACGCTGGTGTCGGTCTGAGCTTGGGCCTTGCAGGCGTCTTCCGGCTCGCCTTTGCTGAGGTAATCCTTCTCACGGTAGGTGATGTCCGAGAGGATCGAACGGATAACGGCCAGACGGGCTTGATCCTTGCTACGCATGCTGGCTTTGAGGTCCTGCTTGAGCTTACTGAACAGGGTATCTAGTGATACAGTAATAGGGCGGGGGTGTATCAACGAAGGGCGAGGGAATGGGTGTGGGGTGGGGTGGACTGGTTAGGTAGGGTCCAGGTGGAGAGAGATAGGGGGGAGAGGGTTGCCTGTAGGAGCCAGCGGATGGGCTGGTCGGCCGGGGCTGTTGGTAAACCACCCGTTGTCTTTGACGTACCAGTGTTGCCGGCCGGGGCTGTGCTGTAGAGGCGGAGCGCGGGGACCTTGGCGACCTGAGGAGCTAGGCACCGAGCGAGGCTGCCGGCGGCGAATCGGAAGGCGTGGTTAGACATGGCGTATAGAGAAAACGTGGAAAAGGAGGAGTCCAGTATAGAGTCGTTAGATTGGACAATTCTGAGCAAGTAGAGATCGTTTGGGTGGGTGGTATGGATCAAGTCGAGCTGGCTAGCCGGGAGACTAGTGATTCTTTTGGGTTGGCGGGCGTAGTCGCTCAATGAGGTACGCAATCGGTTTGCTGGCAATCACCATTACCCACCGCTGCAGTCAATCGCTTGGTTCCCGCGCTACTCGCTAACCAGAGTATATTTTCGCCCGACCTTGTCCTACTATTAGGAAGGAGGATAGGAGGGCAGAGTGGGGTGAGACACCACAGAGGCGTGGAGGGGGCGAAATTCTGACTGACGGTGCCCTAGGCTCGCTCCCCCCCCCCATCCAAAGTGGCTGCAAGTTGAACCCGGTGTGGTAAATGACTCGAGCAATATCAAAGGTCAGATGTTGTTTTGTTCTCTGACGACAAGCCTGGTATGACGTGCCAGTTTACCTCTTTGATGGCCTTACTACACGTTAACAGGGTGCTGGAGCCTACAATGGGTCGACTTTGGAAGCCATCAAACGTCCTCGCTGTCTCGTCAAGAAACAGAAGGGCCGCTGGCCGAGACATCTGATCAGTGGTCATTCACTTGTCCAGCCCCTGGCTTTCTACTTTTCAAACCCCCAAGAGGACCACGTGTGGTAGGAAATCTACTTCGTAAGGAGGCAGTGCTCTGAATGGCAGCGTCCAGATGGACGGTGAAGCGACAAGGGTACAGCCGAAGAGTGACCAACCTGCGCTTCGCTGAGTTAACGGTTCTAGAAAATGCCACGGCTTGGCCAGCGAGTAGTGAGGTGCGGCTGGATACTGGCAAGCTACGCCGCCGAGAGCTGCATCCGGGCCTAGACGTGAGAGGAGTTCAGCTTTGTACTTCTTTGGTGGGCCCTGCCGATCGTGGCCTATAGCCAGGATAGCCGAGCTTTACAGCGTAATACTGGTAGAGTGACGAGCCCATGACGAGCCATGTCAGGTTATCGGCGATATGTTCGACCAAGTTTAACGTGGGCAATCTCACAAGCGGTCGGCCCTTGCCCGATATGGGGCAAGCGGGCTCTTCGAGGTGGTACAAACCGGTACCCCAAACCTTGCAATGTTCGTCATGGCGAGGGGCGTGCTCGGATACGGCCCGAATCGTCCCTGTAACAACGCCTTTGGGCGCAAAGTGTGGATGTGGTTTAATGTGGTGTTTGTAGTGGCTTTCCAAGACTGCTTGTGACGGTTGCCTGGCAGCTGCTACCAACCCCCCCCTTGCTGTCCCGAGGACACTGATCATTTACATAGCTGTGGGGCCACGCAGAACGACTATTCAGTCGCATGATCCCAACGCTGAGCTTGTGGGAAGGCTTGCTGGTACCTTCCCGAACGCCTCAGCATCACCGCCACTCCAGCCACTGCACCTTCCAATACGGTCCATCCCACACTCTTGGCAGAGGGGACCTTGTCTGGCCCCCTTTGCCCACGGCGGAAATCCACCTGCCGACCTTCCCCACGCCTATGCACCCTTCACCTCTCGCCCCGGCGCCTGGAGTGGATGCCAGGGGGAGAGGCCCTCGCCAGGCGAGTGGGGGGCCAGGGAGAGGCGGCGTACGAGGGGCCCCGCAAGGCCAATACACACGCTGTCGTCATCTTCCCGCCGCCCCGCGTCGCGCTGCCTTCACAGGCGGAGTGGGAAAGTTCTATTCGCCTGGTTCTATTGTCTATGCCCATTCTCCCATCCGCTGCCAAGCCCCGCGGCAGGTTTATGCGGCGGTGCTGTGGGTGTGTGCAACCCAACCCTTCAAGGCCCAGCCGCGCCTCGATACACTCCAGGGCTTGGCCCACTGCCGAGCCTGGGGGCCGATCGGCGAGGGTTAGGGCGGCTGGCGCCCGACCGTCTCTCCCACCCACCCACCCCAACTGTATGCACGCAGTCACTGGCCGTCTCGCCTCTCCGTCACCTCCCGCGCCAATGAGGTCAGAGAGGGCCATGGACAATGGCCGGACCTTGGTATCTGACGTGTGGCCCGCCTTATAAAACTGCCTGGGCGCCCTCCTCCCTCCGCCCAACCCCAGCTTAAACTTGTACCATCATCACTACTATCTGACTTTCCGTCTCCGCTACCCCTTTTTCCGCTACAACCCCGTACCTCCACACTTTCAACTCCACGCCAACATGCAGGGCAACTACGGCAACCACGGTCAGGGCCAGTTCCAGCAGCAGCAGGGCGGCCACAACGGCCCGCAGCTCCGCAACCTCTTCCAATGGGTCCCGGCCTCCAACGGGTAAGTACCCTGACATCCTACGACCACGAAGCGAAGGAGGTTGGTTTTGGTGCAACGCCGACCCCGGGGAAATGCACTTGTCGCATCATCCCCAACTCCAGGTTACCATCTCCTGACGTCATCTCAGCATAGGCACCTTCGCCATCTCTCATCACTCACACCCCCCCAGCTCGTTCCTGACCACTTGACATCTCCTTCGCGCTCCTCTTTACTATCCTCCCCCTCTGATAGCACCATCCCACCCAACGCCGTCCAGGGCGGCCGGGAGGGCGACGGCAAGCCGCTGTACATTGCCCGTGCCTTCTACAAGGGCGGTCTGCAGCCCGGTAAGGCCGCGCCACACCTCGACGGTGCCTACATTGCCTACGACGGCAAGGAGGTGCAGCTGAAGGAATACTTTGTGCTGTGCGGTCCCGGAAAGGCCCTTCGCTGGGTGGCCTGCCACGGCAGCGTTAACTTTGCCGGCGCCAACGTGCAGCCCGTCAGCGAGTGCCATGAGGAGAGCGGCGAGCCCCTGTTCATCGCCAAGGCCTCATACGACGGCGGCGAGCAGATTGGAAAGGCCGGCCCCCACCTCCGGAACGGCATGGTGTTTGGCTACGCCGATAAGGAGCGGTCCGCCAAGGAATACTTCGTGCTGGCCTACGAGAACTAAGCGCTCTCCAGTGGTAATCATGTCTTGAAGCAAGCGGGAAGGCCGCACGCGCGGGTAGTTGATTAGTCCTCCTCCTCCTTCCAGCTCGCCTCCAGGTCTGCATCGTCACCTAGACTGTGCCCGGCCTCTCTCTCTCCTCTGCACAGATGGCCTTGGGGCCTCCTCTCCCTTCCCGTTTCCACCTTCAATCTGGATTCTCCCACACCTATTGTATTTTGTTTTCCCATCTTGCACCCCCCCCCCTCCGCTGCCACCTCGGCAGTTTACTGACTCGTTCCACCGACGCAATAAAGCAACCGTGGCCTGGTAGCCGACCGAAGACAGCCTATGGGCCCTACTACAACATGCATTAGTTCCTTGGTTGCTAGGAAATTGGCCATCTAGGGATGATGCGGAGGGCATCCTGCGTGTTTCATCCAAACCCCTCGCCCCATCATACTGTCTGCTGTACGGTTCAATTAAGACGTGGCTGGGAATAATTGCCCCTCCCAGCAATTGAGCAATCTATTCTCACCATCTGCGCTGCAGCGGGTGGGAACCAATCTCATCCTCTCCTTGTACTCTAGAGCCTAGCCTGCCCACTCGGAAGGTATCCAAAGGATACTCGCCAGATCAGTCGTCACAAGATGCGGGAGGCACATGGGATTTCTGTGTATGTGGGGTGGGGAGGCGGCGAAGAGCGTGTCAACGGTCACGGTGTTCTGACTGGTTGAGTGGTTTGGTTTGGGGGGCTGACGTGGGTCAGAGCGTGGGGCCAGAGGCGCCATTTGAGACTCTCCCACACGCACCACTCTGGCTGCCGCTGTCCAGAGTCTGAGATGTGAAACACCTATAAAGTCCCCGAGGCACCCTTTACCTTACCCGCCAGATGTGATACCCCTCCCTTTTACTGATACTGCACAGTTCTCGAGCCGACTCTGCTGCTCACCCTCTCCTCCCGATCCGTGTCGCACCCCCAACGCCGTCTGTCTCTCTGGCAAGCCACGAGGAGTTTACACCTTGTCTGGCGCGGACAGTACTCCCCTCCCCTCGTCTCTCACTAGCCCACCACTCTCCACCCTCTCGCTTGACCACTCGCCTTTTACAATGGCTGAAGACCTGCAGCAACAGGAGGCCCACGGCCCGCCTAAATCGTCCAAGGTCACCCTGCGCGACGGTCCCCTGTCGGTCCGCGTTACCCGCAATCTCAACTTTAGCAGCCCGTTATGGCAGGCCATCATGAAGAAGAACGACAACGCCTTCCATGCCACCGAGAACCCCGGGGGGATCATGGATATGGGCGTGGCCGAGAATAAACTACTGAGCCAAGCCATCGTGGAGCACGTAAGTTGCCCTTACAAAAGGACGGTGCTAAATTATATACTGGTCTTGAAGTTAACCCTGTCCCCTTCGCCCTACAACTAAAGCAACACCGGCTAACCTCCCCCCGGTATATACTCCTACTTGGCCTACTTGTCTTGCCGTACGCCCCTCCCCTCTCAGCTCCGCCCCGCCATGGACATCACCTCTGAGCAGCTCTGCTACGGCAAGGAAATATCCGGTTCCCGCCAGCTCCGCGAAAGCATCGCCGCAATGGTCAACCGCCACTTCAACCCAGCGATCACCATCGAAGCGGACCACATCACAGTCCATAACGGTACCACCAGTGCCATCGACATCTTCTCCTACGTTACCTGCGACGCCGACGAGGCCATCCTCGTTGCCGCCCCGTACTACGGTGGCCTGGATTTTGACACCGCTATGCGCGCCGATACCCAACTGATTGGTGTACCTATGAGCCCCGCCGAAATGCTCGACCCTGAGGCCCACGTACGCCTGTTGGACACGGCCCTTCATCGGGCGATTGGCGACGGCCTATTTGTACGCGGGTTGATTCTGCTTAACCCGCACAACCCCCTGGGCTTGTGTCACTCCCGCCCGCTGCTGGAGAATATCCTGCGGTTTGCTCACCGTAACAACCTCCACGTGTTGGCCGATGAGGTGTACGCCCTGTCAGTTTTCCATCATGAGCTGGAGCGCCTGCAATCTACCACCACTACCACTACCAGCACCACGACGACGACAGCAGATACCAACCTCATCGAGGTCGCCTCCGCGGTTCTAGACGCTGAGGCCGCTCTGGCCCACTCGCCTACCCTCCGCGACGGCGCGGTCACCGCCCAACTGGCCCCCCTCGACTTCTCCACGCCGTTCCACTCAATCCTCAGCCTAGACAACCTGCGCGACCTCATCGACCCGCAGCTAATCCACGTAATCCACGGCATGAGCAAGGACTTTTGTATGGGCGGTCTCCGTATCGGCTACTTCATTTCGCCTTGGGACCCTCAGTTCACCGCGGCGGTCAAATCTGTATCGGCTTTCACGTGGTACGCCAATACTAGTGACGCCCTGGCGTGTGCCTTCTTCCGTGACCCCGAGTGGCTAACAACCTTCCTGGAGACGAGCCGTCGCGCACTGGCCAGGATGTATGTAAGAGCCGCGGCGTTCTTGCAGCGCCATCACATCAACTATGTGCCGTCCCGGGCGGGACCGTTCCTGTGGATGGATTTGCGGCCGTACTGCAAAGTCTCCCAACAACAGAAAGGAAAGGTGGGGGCGGTGGTTAGTCCGGAGGAGGAAGCCGCGCTGTTTGACCACCTAATGGACCACGGGGTGTACCTGGCTAGTGGCCGCGCCTTCCACGCTACGACACCCGGGTGGTTCCGCCTCACGTTCGCTATGGACCAAGTGGAGCTAGACCTGGGTCTTCTGAGACTGGCCGAGGCTCTGAATATTGCGACAGGGTAGCCCCTTCCCTAGAGAAAGCGAGCGTGTGGGTATTTTGCAGCCTGGTCCATGGGTAGCGACGATAGGCCACCCAATCGATAATGATAAAAACCAACTATATGTATACATTTATAAAAGCACTTTAGCGTAGACTTGCCTGGCGGGCTTTCTCTGGTGGCTGTGCATAGAAGTAGGGGTTGCAGCGACCCAGTTAAGATGTGGAAAGCATTCGGATTCCAAACAACCTCTGCATACGCAAATGGGAAATGACTTTTTTTTATACAGCTACAGTACCCCAGGACTCGACACCAGCGGGTACGTTGTGCATGACGACTGTGGTTACCGAAAAGGCGACGGTGGAGTCCAAAAGGTTAAAAATTGACCATGGCGGATCCGATGGCGCTGGCCGGTTAGAAATCAAAGCTGACCCGACATCATTGGCGATGTTACTAAACGAACTACAACAAGCTAGTGACATACCAATTAGAAAGACGGCAAGGAAGAGGAGTGAAGGGGGGGGAGCAGTACAGCCCCCCCCCCCGCACAGCAGAATGACAGAATGATTGGCATAAATAGTCTCAGCATATCAGTCCTGGGAATAGTAACCTATATTCCGTTGAAAAACGTAAGCCCATTGCTGGCCAGACCTGGTAAATATAGGTTACTGGTACTTTGGTTGGATTTTATTTATCCTTAAGTAGGGGGTAAGATCTGGTAAAAAGGGTAAATATTCGAGCCAAGCTCTTGCAAACGGACTTTTAAAAAAGTTCGGATTGTAGCCGGCTTCAGTATCCATGTCTGACAGGGCCGATACATATCAGCGAGAGTAAATGTCAGCCACCCAGTGTCAATTTTCGGGGCTATCTTCATCAATAATATATATGCATTATGAAACTAAAATATACTTACTAATATTCTTAATAGTGACATATCTGACCACGTCCCCTCTGCTTGCTCCCGTCGACATCACACTCAGTCCTCTTCAATGGTGGTATAATGAACATAATGGTCACCTCAGCTGGCTCATTCGGTAAAAGACTTACGACCATTACGAGGCGGACACCGCAGAGCCGGGCTTAACGGGTAGAGACACACCCGACTGGCCATTCCGCTTCGAAACTTGGACGCTTTATCGTGGCCCGTGGGCGGGACCACCCTGTTCAATGGGGTTTCCTTAGCTTGGTCAAGCGCGGGGTCGGAGTTCAATTTAGTAGCCTTGGTGACGACGGCAGCTCACCACTGCTTTCAGTACTAACTAAACCACCGTCCCCATGAGTGAGCGGCTTGAACGACAACTGTCTTCCTTCGATAGTCGTACGGGTGCTGTTCAGTTAAACGCTGCCCTCTCTAAACACATACTTATTTACGCATAGCTGTCTTGTGCGGCGATATAGTGGCGCCTACTGTCAAGCAAATCCACCCTACAACGTCAAGGGTGACTACATGACAGAGACGTGCACTTCATGCTTTGAAACGGGTTCGAAACCAGGTACCGGCTATAATCAACCAACATTAGCAAATGTTGAATCAAAAGCCTGCTTGACCTGAGTGGTTGCTTCACCACACACCTTGTGGGGCCAAGTTAGATTTGGGATCAAGCACCAGTGTAGAGCAAGGTCCCTCTGCAGAGAGACGTGCGGCTATGCGGACCTGTGTTCCCGGTGAAGGTCCAGGAGACGGGCGGCTGTACCCTCACTGGTACCCATGGCGGTTCAACAGGATGTTTGGCTAGGGAGTCTGCAGGTGGGTATAGCCCTACCAGCCAAGGCACCTTGGACCCCAAGACCAACCTGCCTTGAGGGAGTGGACCCACCAAACTGGCACTGGTAAAGAACTCCAGTCCAACCCCCGAGTAGGCTAGATTGTCAACAGTGGTTGCCGGGTCCGACGCCTGAACCCTTTGCCAGGGCCTGGTATAGGTTGGCGGGTCTCGGGTGGATCGGCTGACAGGTGGTGAACCCTGGGCACAGGGCGCGCGTCGTCCGCGTGGGGCCAGTAGATTTACCAATTCCTATGAGGGGGCCGCAGCCCGTATTCAGTGATGGTGGCTTTGGATGTGCCCTGCCACCAGAGTACAGCTCCAGGGACTCCTGGAGTGCCGCATATTACACGGGGCTTGCACTGGCATCAATATTTGGCCATGCCCCATTTGGGAGGTGGCCACCTGCCAGTTTCCTGGTTGGTTCTCCCGGGTATACAATCGCTGCTTTAAGCCACTTGACCTTGCTGCGGCTCCAAGCGTCCTGAGCCCAGGCCACGATAGATTGGTACCAAATCTGCTCAGCCACCCGTATCCGGTAATGGTGGCGGTGGGGTGGTACGTAGCCATCCAGTGCCTTTTGGACTGCCACTGGGCCCGACAATTGCCCACTATGGGCACCCACTGCAGGAGCCACGGATCGTCCCGGTCAGTGGAGCGGGGTGGTCTGGTAGACGGCGAGCTGGTTGCAACATACGGGCCTTGGAAACGGACCACGCCAGTGGAAACCCTGTGCCGCATCCTGTACTGCACATTGCCCCGTGTATCCACCTGTCTAGACAATGGCCACCTGGTTGTCAGCACCGTGGGCCATCACGGCCTGGTATAATCCTTCGTCCTCTTCCGGTGACCAGCAGGGGCCCCAAGTTGACTTGCCTGATCACTCTGCTGCAATGGCATTAATGGACAGGCATGCTCCACGTGTAGCGCCGCATTGCTAGAAATCAGGGTCAAGCAACGATACATTCCACAAGTGGAAGCAGGCCAGCGCTTACCGGTGGATGTGAAATGAAGGCTTTGGACTATCTAAGAGTCGGTGTATATTGAGTCTAACCATGTAGCAAGCCCGGCGGCTGTCCTTGCTTTGCAGCTGCTTGTGAAGGTGACCCGACGTTGTGGTTGTAGTCTCGTTTGGCAAGCGGGGGGGGGACTGAAAGAAATGCGCACTACACACGCCTGGCAGGCGGGGAACAAGGGTCTGGTGAGGGAGGCCCTCGATGCCAAGCCTGGACTGGGGCCGGGCAGCCAATTGCCTGGCCTCCGGAGCAGCATTGGACTGGGCTGCTCGAGTCATAAAGGAAATTGGCATGCGAGTAGGAGACAGATGGCTAGGACGCGTAGGGACTGGGAGAATACCAGAAACGGTAGCAGGCTTAAGAGCGTGCTTGTGGCGCTTGGGGGATTGAAGTCCCAGACACCATTTCAATATGGGTATACATCATTTGTCCCACACACCTACAATCCGATGCGGCTGTAGTGAGGGCTTGCACATAACCTTGTAAATATCAGCGTAGTGAGAATATAAAGGCTGGATTTCAACGCATGCCTTACATATCGTACGGTGGCTATAATACATTAGTTATACGCGCAAAATAATGACCATTGCCCAAAAATTTTTTACGATCTCGCTCTGTTTATATATCAAAGAGGGTCTAGAAGTTGTTATAATGGAGTCCGGGGTGCTGTGGCCGCCAGGTGATGATGTTCTCCCCAGGTATAGCTTACCCACCTACGGAATTTTGTATCAGTCAGCTTGTGCCAAGGACCTAGTTAGTGATGTGGACCTGGCCGTATCACTAGTGACGATTGCGTTTGGTAGTTAGTCGCTGATATGGGCCCAGAACTACATGAGTCTGTCGGCAAGATGTACTCTTTTGCCACGCTGATTAGTGGTGAGGACTTGAAAGGCCCAGTGGTTCATGGGATCATGCCACTTCGGCCCTCTACAGGCCTACTTGCGATGCAGTTTTATAGTGGTGGAGAGCTAGGGCAGACGGCCCTGCGACGGACTGACCTCACCATTAACACCCCCCTGTCCCTAATACCTACGCTTCACCAGTTACCAGGCCTACCGGGCCAAAGTAGACAACAGCGTTCCTCTGAGGGTAAAGAAAAAAGCCGGACAGGTTCTCCACCCGACTCTCGCTTCAGTATCTACCCTTTTTATTATTTCACTTGATCTTATCTTCTCGGCCGCCCTTACCCTCCTATTTACCACCCGTTATCCAGTTCGCTTACTTGCAACCGTTCGGCCTCGTTGGTCCTCCCTGGGCGAGCCGGTCACCAGTAAAGCTTAATCCGGCACACTATATCGGCATATTTGCAACGGGCCAACTTTTTACCAGTAAGCTAAGACTCCTCCATCGGTAGTGTAGTAGACCTTCTTTTCGCCCAGTTAAACGCTGCTCACCGATAGTCTATCAATCCCGAGTTTTTATATTCGAAGCAGCCATCAACAACCCTACAGTGTGCTCACCAATTGTAATGCACAGCAGTGGTAGCATTAGATGCGTCTTGATAGGCGCTGAAGGTTATATTACTATCAAGTTATTTTGCGACCCTGAGAATATGAACGTTGAAATTCCGAACAGCATAATCCTCTCGGCACTGTACACTAGATGGTGATTAGGGCTTTTACAATAAGTTTTTATGACGAGGCAGGTGACGCAAGCTGCATTTCGCGGAGTTGCACAACTCCAGCTAGCAAAGGTTGTGAAATTAGGCATCGTTCCTGGCCCTTGCAGGTGCCATGCATAACGGAATCTTAGATACCCCTCCCTCTACCCCCACTTGGCTGGTCAATTAACCTGGCAACCGCACACTTTACAACTCACCCGGTGGTAGGGTGGATCCTGGGACGGACTTACTACGATGGAGAACCCGTTACCGTCCCGTCTCTTGCCAAACAGATGGAGTGGCGTTGTAGCCACTGGCCACCCTTTGTGTACCAGTTTCTTGGCCAATCAGCAGTGCGTCAGACTCTCAGCGGCGAGACCAGGTAAAGGATGGCCACGTCAAATGAAGGCGGACAGAGGGAAGACGTGGGCTATGAGCGAGTGAAGGAAGACGGGGGCGCGTTTAGACGCCAAGTGAAAAGACGAATTTACCAGGAAGCGAAAGAAGGGGAGGCGAAGGGACCCGATAATTGCGCTGATCCAGCCACCCTACACGCCACCGGTGCCGACCCCGAATTCCAGGATGACGGGCTAGGGTGCGGTGAATGCCCACCACTCCCCTCCCGCTGGTCTCCCCCCTTTCCCTCCTCGCCCGTTCAACTGGCGCCCTTCCCGTCTACAGGCTACCGGCCAATCGCGCACAAAGGCGAATGGACGGGCGGGCAGCTGGCTCTACACCTTGGTCTTTATTTGCGACGGTAAGCGTCTCCGCTCGGCCGCTGGCCATTCGGGTCCTCTGCACCGATAGCGACTTCAGTGGTGACCCATCCCAGCTAGCCCGCCCTTACCTGCCCCCTACAGCCCCGGGGGGTCGTGGTTGGGACGTTATAAAGCATTGCTCCGCCCGCTCACCTCACCACCTTGCATCATCGACCGTTTTGCTTACCCTTTTGCGCTATCTACCCAACTGAGGTAGTCCGTTTACCTCGCTTACTCGTTGGTTTTCACTCTATGGCACATTATTAACAGCCCACCTGTCCACACTGTTTTATATCGCCCGGTTCCTGTTGACAGTTCCTATTTCGTTTCAACTCCCTGTCGTGACCCCATTCATCATGAGTCGCAGTGCGTTTCGCACCGGCATCTTTGGCCTCTGTGCTCTGGCCCTCCTCCAGCCCCAAGTTTATGCCGATCGCAATAGAGACACTAGAAACCAAAGTCCGTTGGTACCTGGCGCGTTCGTAGAGCTTCAATCCGGATACTACCGGGTCCACCCTTACAAGGACCAGAACGGCCAAGCCAAAGTGACAACATCGCTCATCCAGGCGCAAGGTTCGAACACGGAATACTTTCAAGTGGGAATGGTTACCGCGGCCTGGGGCGCCGATGGTAGCTACCAGACTCAGCCGATTGTCGATCAGGGGCCTTATCCTGCGGCCAATATTGGAACCAATGGCGTCTATGCTTCAGGTCCTACCGGGTCCATACCGCTCTCCCCTAAAGACGTTTTCCAGCTCCGCTGGAACGACCAGTGCCTAATACTAAATTCTAACCGTGGTGGCGGTGACCGACACGCCCAGCCTACACCCGGCTCTACCGGTACCTATGGCTACGTTGATGAACTGACCCTGGGCGACTGTACCAACACAGCATCCTACCTTCTAGCCGAGGTCAACTCCCCTCATTTGTACCAGTCTCCCACCCGGTTCTGTTCGGCCCTAGATAGAGACTTAAACCTACAGACAACGGATCAGGGATTGACCGTGGGTCCTATTCATTATTCATCTGCCCCTGCCAACCCTAACCCTAGCGGCCAAGACGGATTTTCGAAGCCGTGCGTGTACTTCCACGTCCGTAATAAGCCGGGCTACCATTGTGACAACGAAGCCATTCTCAACTTCAATAGTAACAGACTAACACTCAATGACTTCATGGAGCGTCTCGGGCTTTCCGTTTACGACCTCCGCACCACTTTAAGCACGGACGTCCCTCTGACCGCCCAGACGAGCGAGCTTGCTTTCTATGCCAACTGTCATGGGCTGGAAGCCACTTTTCGTCAAATCAAGGATAATCTCGGTATAATCCGGAATAACTACCACACAACCAGCACCGATAACGTAGCCTACGCCGAACAACGTACGATTGCCATGTTCGACACATTCTACGTTAACCCCCTCGCGGCCCTTCTCGCTAAGGGCGATTCTGACATGACCAGTTTGGAGAGGTATATCCGGTACGGAACCCGAGTGGTTGGTAAAATCGCCGAATTGGTTAATGCCGTACTGGGAAAGATGATAAGTAAGGCCGTGTGTACCTTGGGCGATGTGGCCTGTAAATATTTGAATAGCCGGCCGCCCTCCAATCTGCCCGAAAATGTTCCCGACGAGCGCACCAAGTATATCCAGCAGGTTCGTGACCTCGCCGAGGGTATTAACGAAGGTAAGTATGTTCATACACACCGGCTCTAACCTGTCCAGCAGCGCATTGTTTCCCTCGCACGTAGTCAGCAATTCGCATTCAGCTTGTATGTAAATGACGCCCTGCCCGTAAATACTAACAGTTGCCACATACCTAACGTTTTCTTGTCATTTGACGCAAAATAATTATTTTTATCACCATCCACATAACTAATGACGTACAGGCATCTGGCGTGAATACGCTGACAATCTGGTAGACCTAACCCTACAGGGCATCCTCGAAGAGGCCAAAGCCACACCCAAAAAGATGACATTAGCGAGTGATCAGCGCCGATCCCCCACATCAGCACGCACGGCTATGGCCGCTTCAACCATCGCCACGACTTCATTGCGTGAAGCCTCTAACCACCATCGACAATTCATAATCAAACTCGATGCCTTCCTCTTCGGTGTCATTCAGGCCTTGGTCCGCCAAAATAAGATGGACAAGGTCTACTGTGTTGCTCAACCTCTAATCGTGTATGGCCGCCAGAAGAACGCCGATCCCAGTCGGCGCCAGCTCGTCATGCCGGAACCGGCACGGGAATTTCTCCGCGAGATGCACCTCGAGCCTGCTTGGGAGGATGAAAAGGGTCTGGATGTTGTAAAGGACTGGGGCCTGCCCCTGAAGATTAACCGCGTTGCGGCGTATCGTATGTTTACTCCGCATTGCTAGGCAGTAGAGCAATCCGCAACAGTGGCAGAGAAAGATGATGAGAAGCCTGCAGACCCCGTGGACTTGTACCAGTCTGGCCTAGGGTGGTTTAGTTTTTTCCTGTGCTCGCTGCTTAGCAAGAATAGGTTTCTAGGACCTACCAGTGAGCTTCTCGCAATAAATTGGCCATTAGTAAATAAATTCACCAATCCCCGGGATTTACAATGCCTGTTCCCGCACACGCGTACACTGGTGAGATAGAGTAATTGGACTGCACAACTACATTGTCGAATGCCAGGACACCGCGGCTGCTGAATGCCAGTGGTACGCTGCGCACAGCTATGGCGGGTCAGGCTGACAGAGGAGATGAAGCTAGTTCAGGAATATTCACCGGATCCCTTTCATGCCAGCCGGCTCTGGTACCTATTCACAGTTTGCTGCCCAGTGGTCACCGGATCCTCAAAGCCAGTGATAGTTAGAACTAGAGGGGTGGGTGATGGTTAAACATGAAAGACTAGAAGCTTTATTTAATGGATCATTTAGGGCTAGGATAACCATTACAGCGCATTGCCCAGTCTCTTGGGACAGTGTATGGTTTTCTGCCCTACCGAAGTGGGAATGGCAGCACTCTTCCAACAGCATAAGGGGCTGAAAAAAATATCTCGGTCCATTGCAATCTGGCCTGGTCTACTGCCCCCATTACCATCTGCTAAACAATTCAGTATCACGTGATTTATGTGTATGCTCCTCAATGCTATCCACTAGCATCATTTTCGATACACAAAACTTTGGGTTCAAGCTGTCGTGGCTGTTCTCCCTCTTTTCTCACCTCTATCCACCCTTTTTACGCGCGTGGTATGTACTTGAATGCTTGGTTAACTTGTTCTGTAGCAGCCCTGCGCAAGTGTGTGGTATCTAGTACTCTGACCTCCCCATACCTTCTATGTTGTCACCCTGACTGCTTGAGCGGCCGCCCGAGGAATTATCCATCCGTCCAACCGAATGCGTTCCGATTGGAGGGCATGGGCCTAGCAGTTAAGATCGTAGAAGGTGTCTAACCATGCGGAGCTAACGAGATGCTCAGGATGGACGGATGGATAGATATACGGATGGTACTATGAAAGCGTTTTGGTGTATACCTGTGGGTATGGAAGAGCAATCAGGATAAGCGATGATTCTGCCACTTGTTGCGAGCCTTGCGGACGAAACAGTTCTATAAATTATGTCTCTCATTGAGACTTTGGCCTCTAAGCGCCTCACTGGGTGAACACCGGATGCTAATACGACTTTGCTCGTAAACTTTCGATTCCCCAACTTCCCCCTTACCCCGTTCATCTATGCCCCGATTCCGGCCCCATCGGCTCGGATTCGCTTAATCATCGTCACGCACATCAATTCCGCATCAACAGACCGGGCCCTCTCACCCCTGCTCAATTCGACATTGTCGTCCGCTGTATTTCCACCATGTCTGCCACCTCCAAGATTTTCAAGGGCGAGGAGTCCAAGCCCACCGAGCTGACCCTGCAAGTCGCCCAGGCTCTGTACGATCTGGAGCAGAACTCGCCCGACCTCAAGAAGGATCTGCGCCCCATTCAGATCACGAGCGCTCGCGAGTTCCCCGTGGAGGGTAACAAGAAGGCTCTGGTCGTGTTTGTGCCTGTGCCGGCGCACAAGCAAACCCAGAAGGTGCAGCAGCGTCTGGTGCGCGAGCTGGAGAAGAAGTTCTCTGACCGCCAGGTGGTCTTCATTGCCAAGCGCACCGTTCTCCCGGAGCCCACCCGTAAGAACCGCCCGAAGCAGCCCCGCCCCTACAGCCGTACTGTCGCCCACGTCCAGAAGAAGATGCTCACCGACCTGGTTTACCCCACCGATATCGTTGGTAAGCGTCTCCGCGTCAAGGTTGACGGTACTAAGCTCATGAAGGTGTTCCTTGACCAGAAGGATTCCACCTCCATGGAGTACAAGCTGGACACCTTTTCTGCTGTCTACAAGCAGCTTGCCGGTAAGGATGTCACCTTCGAGTTCCGCCCCAGCGGTCTCTGCTAAATCCAAAACCTAACCCAGGGAACTGGCTTGAGGTTCACTGGGTTATGCCATGCGGTGACTTGCCCACTCCTGCATTTCCGTATACCTACTACCAATAAACTCCTCTCGTCCGCGTCGTCTCTCCTCCTCATCGACAGTTAATCGGCGATGATAAGGAGTGTTAATCGTTGTCAATGGTAATGTCGTTTCCATCAGATTGAATAATTTTGGGTCTTGCTTTGTTTTAAGTTGTTGCTAAACATTACGCCCTTCAATCACACACGGCCTTTCGTAAGATTGAAAGGCACTGCGGCGGATACCGAGGGGGTGAGGCTTTAGGTTCATCCCGGCAGTGGAGGGTGTACTACTATTACTCTCCCTACAGACGCAGAAGAGGTGATGAGTAGCGCAGAGACATCGTTCTCAAATGACAACGGCAGAGTGGCTCGCCGATGCACTTGAGATAACAGTGGGCTTTACCTCCCTATTTTAAACCGGTACATCGATGGTAATCGAGACGATCGACGGCGCGAGACTCTTGAAGGTGGAGACCGCCACCAATGCATCGGTGTTCGTATATAACTGGTCTACACCTTGCGACCGAAGGAAAACAACGGGATAAACTCACTCATATATATATACAATGGTATATTATGGCCAAGTTCCAAGCTTTTTGAATGTGCGTGGGTCCACTAAGGCATTTCTTTTGTAAGTATATTGAATAGGCGTCTGCTTTTTCGGACCAAATGTCATTTCGATCAATCCTGTCCGCTCCCAGTCCCATCCTTCGACTTCCCTCCCCGCTCGGGTCATGTGCCCCGTCACAATCAAGTTCAAACTTGGATGGTAACTTAGCTATCTCAAAAGACCATCAGAAGGCACACCCTTCACAATTACCTTATCGTCTTTATGTCTTTGAGCCTAATGTCTCGGCTCAGCGGCTTCGCTTTTCTACCCACCGACATGGCTGACCCACAAATGTGCCCAACCTTTCTAGGGCAACCAGGTGCCATGGTGTGCCAAATTAACGCAACCTGTTGCGCAGCGGATGGAAACGAGTAGCCTTGGCCCATCAACCGTAGCCTTAATCGAGCCCGTCTATTCTTTACCAACTATAAATGGCTCTAAATGGCGGGGCGTCCGTATTTATGACTTCAGCCGTATCGGCTGTTTGTCTCATGGTTTGATAATCCCCTTCCCCGCCACTGTTTCCGTCATCACCCTCGACCTCCCTTTGGGCGGCACGGACGTTTTATCAAATTACCTACGCCAATCAAATCACTCTCAGATTCATCCCTACGAAGACTATCCTTGTCTACTTCCCCCCTACTCCCTGTTAATGCTCTCTTCACGGAAGCTCTGGCCACCTCTGCGGGCTCGGTGGCCAACGTCGACATCAATCCTCTGAACAACAACCGCGGTAACGGCAGCAGCCAGAGCTGCAGTGGTAACCGCGGTGACTATAGTGATGATACCAACAGTTGTCGTGTTGGCTAATGGTACTCTTCTGGATGTCAGACAGGCTGTGCTTGGAAATACGACAGCTGCTGTGACCGTGCGTACACGCATCCCGGTATTTTGAATGCCGGGATATTATGGTACTGAAGACTGTGGTCACGGCTGCTAGGACGGAGAGAATTGCAACTGACTCTTAACCTGGTGACCGGCATACATTGTTGTTAACGGTAATCTGGTCCGTAGTCAAAGCTGAGCTGACATTCTTTCTATTTTCGGCCTGAGAACGTTGGCGGCCGAGTCTTTCCTGGCCGTTATCGGATTGATAATCTAGCTATACGTTTGATTCTGATGTAATCCGTCCACCCTGTCCGTCCCTAGCAATTGGCCTTGCAATGGTGACTCTCCTAGCTAAATATGCAATCGTGAAATTGTATCAGCCGCACCCAGCTGCCTGCAGCCGGGTGGCCTAGGTAGTTGTCAGCAATGGGAGCTCAGTCCCTATTCACTAATCGGATGGTGAATAGGACATTGCCTGGGGGCCAGCACCCCGGATACCCTTTACCGTATGGCCTCTGACAGGGTCTCCCCTCTTGTTCCACCACGAATTAGTTATCGTTTGCTTATGGAACTGTACTTGGCCGGCTCGAGAACATCAAATGTGGCCTCCTTTCCGAAACAGTGGTACGTTAGCGGTGTACTACGGGAAGTAATTGCGGTCCTGGATTGAAGGCATGTGAGGATTAGGGTTGTAAAAACATTTATAAAATCCAAACAAAAACATATGCTGATAAATGGGTAATGCCGTGGGCTGGATGGAATACGAAGGGATATACGAAAATAGCACAGGAGGGGAGGAGGGGAGAGCGCCCACGCAATACACGAGTTCAAAAAAAATATCGCCACATTTTCTACTCGGACTTCTTCTTCTTCTTGTCCTTCTTCTCTTTCTTATCCTTCTTGTCCTTCTTTTCTTTCTTCTCCTTCTTCTCCTTCTTGTCGGAAGCGGCTGGCGTGACCGGGGCGGAGGGGGTGGTCTCCTCGTTGTCGGAGCTGTCGGAGGCCTCGGCCTTGCGCTTTACCGGAGCCGGGACGGCGGAAGCCTCGCTGGTTTCAGTGGTAGCCGCGGGGGCGTTGTAGTCGACGTAGGACTTCTTCCAGGTCTCAGGGGTGTTCTCGTTGGCGTTGCCATACTTGTCGAGCTTGCCTGCCTTGACCATCTTCTTCTTCTCGGAGGCGTGGGGGCCCAGGCCCCAACGGCGCGGGTACGTATCGCGCTCCATGATGACACGCTTAATCTTGGCCACAACACCGTGGTCGCAGGTGGCCATAACGGCGGTGGTCATCTGGGCGATGGCAAGGGCAATGGCCTCGCCCTTGGTGGTCATGAGCACCACCTCGTCGTGGACCTCGATGCCCGAGGCGAACCGCAGGAGCCCAGGGATCATCATCTTGGCACCGTAGCAGATGGAGTTGACGGCGCTGTCCTTGACCACGATCCGCTTGTAGCTCACCAGCAGGGATTCCAAGGGGCGCACCACGTAGCGGAGGTACGACTCGTCGCGGGCATTCTCGTAGGCCCACTGGGCATCCAGGACGTCATGCATGGTCACCATCGAGTCGTTTTCGGAGGTGGCGCCCGACCGCACGCGGCGCAGTTCCTGCATGTGGCCACCGACCCCCAGAAGCAGACCGAGGTGCACACACAGAGTCCGGATGTAGGTACCGGCCTCGCACTTGACCCAGAACACGGCCAGGTGGCGGTCGTTGTTAAACTCGAGCAGCTTAGACTCGTAAATGGTACGGATACGCAGCTGACGCTTCACGGCGGAGATGAGCGGCGGGCGCTGGAACACGGCACCCGACAGGGTCTCAACCGCGCGGGCCAGAACCTTCTCGGACTCAAGACCGTCATGTAGCCGGAGGACGGCCACGTATTCCTTGCCGGCACCCTGCTGGGATTTAACCAGGCGGGTGGCACGGTCGATACAAACAATCAGACAGCCGGTCACCTTGGGGTCTAGGGTGCCGCTATGGCCCGTCTTCTCGACCTTCAGGATACGCTTGATCCAGGCCACCACCTCGTGCGAGGACGGGTTGGAAGGCTTGTCTAGGTTAATCACGCCGTATTTGAGGTAGGTCGCCAGATCGCGGCGGAGCGGGGAGGCACCGTGCGGGAGTGGGGTGTAGTGGGCGGTGCGGATATTAAGCTTGTCAAAGTCCTTGAGCAGCAGCGGCCATTCAGAGGTGTCCAGGGCCGGCGTCTGGGCCGAGGGCTTAATGACAAAGTCACTCTGCTTCTGCTGTTCGCTGACGCTCATGGTGGAAATTCAAGGGGTCGATCCAAAGGGGTCAAAGGCCAAGTCGGGTACACGCACGCAAAGAAGGGAGGGGTAGAGAACGTACAGGGGAAGTGAGAGGAATCAGCGGCGAGAGTCAGAGCGGAACGGCAAAGAGGTGCGATCGGGACAGCGAGCAGGGTGGATTTGGGCCCAACAGCGGGAAGGTGTAGTGGTGAACAGGTAGGTACGGGCCAGCGCGGTAGGCTGCTGTGGTGAAAAAAAAATAATGTGTTCACTCGGGCCTCTCGTCACCAAGGCTGTGGGAGGGGGAGAATATGATCTGGCCACCGAAACCCCCGCCAAGGTCATTAGAGCGGGTGCCCATGGAAAGTATCGAAGTGAAAAAAAAGTGCATCGCAGACCAAGCAGGGATTAATGGCCGTCCACACCCACCATCTGCCAACGGTACGCAGCTCACTTGGCCCTGGCGTACAGCACACTGACTTGTCCGTAGGCGGTTTACCGTCGCCTTGGCCTTCAATAGCCGGCGTCCTCCGTTGGGACCAAGGTCGCGGGATCCTGAAGCCTAGCCACCGTCCAACCGAGTCGGCTAGGGAGAAGCGGCCCACGTTTTTTTTTATCGGCTTGACTGGGCCAGGCTAACCGACTAATACACCTGTAGGCTTTTTATATTCGTCACAATAGTCCGCTGCTTTGCTGCCGATTCCATTGTATCACGTGACCAAATATACTATTGAGTCATTCCGAGGGACGCAGGCTGCGGCTGGCCTGTTGTAAAGGAGTCGGGGAGGAACGAAAGTGAGATTTGAAGGCGGGAGGGGCTGCCTTCGAGCGGGCTGGCAGCTCAGAAAGGGGCGGGGTGCATTGGCAAGCGACCGACCCCGCCGGCCAGCTTGTGGGCCCGCGACGATTAGGGGGCCCAGCCGAACATCATCGCCCGCCGAGCCAACTCCCATCCACCCACCCAGTTCCGGAATCAGGATCGCCCTTTCACTCATCGCCCCTCCCCCCTCCCTTTTCCCGTGCCCGTTGTGTACTCATCCATTTGGTCGTCGCTCATCTGTTCGATCCCACCGCGATCTGCATATTATCTGTCCTCTTTCAGCACCCGCTTTCTGTCCCTCCCGTTCGTGTACATTCCCCCCTCCATTATTAGCAAGATGACCGCTGCGGATTCCACGACCGTCGAGCCCGTCGCCATCGACGTGAGCTCGCTTCACCCTCTGCACCCCGAGGTCATGTCCCGGCAGGCCACTATCAACATTGGTACCATCGGCCACGTAGCCCACGGCAAGTCCACCGTCGTCAAGGCCATCTCCGGAGTCCAGACTGTGCGGTTTAAGAACGAACTGGAGCGCAACATTACCATTAAGCTCGGTTACGCCAACGCCAAGGTGAGTGGACTAGTTTGTTGCCTGGCAGCGTTATCCTTTAAAATCGGGCCGAGCGACCGCCGCAGTAGTGCGTGCCGGTCGATTTTTACAGATGCTGCCCCTTTCAGCCCTAGCACGATGACCTAACCCCCTGTGCATTTTGTCCTGCCTCACCCGTTCTACTCCCACCTCTCCTCACTGGTCTAGATCTTTAAGTGCGACAGCGAAGACTGCCCGCGTCCCGGCTGTTACCGCTCCTACCGCAGTGACAAGGAGGGCAACTTCCCCTGCGAGCGCGTCGGGTGCATGGGCCGGATGCAGCTGCTCCGCCACGTCTCTTTTGTGGACTGCCCCGGGCACGATATTCTCATGGCTACCATGCTGAACGGTGCTGCAGTGATGGACGCCGCCCTTCTGCTGATTGCTGCGAACGAAACCTGCCCGCAACCCCAGACCAGCGAACATTTGGCTGCCGTGGAAATTATGCAGCTCGAGCATATCATCATTCTGCAGAACAAGGTGGACCTGATCAAGGAGTCGGCCGCCCTGGACCACCAGCAGAGTATCCAGCAGTTTGTGGAGGGCACCATCGCCGCCAAGGCCCCTATCGTGCCCATCTCGGCCCAACTTAAGTACAACATTGACGCCGTTAACGAATACATTGTCAAGAACATTCCGATCCCGGTACGGGACTTCTCATCCGACCCCCGCCTCATCGTCATTCGTTCTTTCGACGTGAACAAGCCCGGTGTGGAAGTGGATGACCTCAAGGGCGGCGTGGCCGGCGGCAGTATCCTGATGGGTGTGCTTAAGCTCGGCGACGAAATTGAGGTGCGCCCTGGTATCGTGACCAAGGACAATGAGGGAAAGTTGCACTGCAAGCCAATCTTCTCGCGGATCATGACCCTCAACACCGAGCTAAACCCGCTCAAGTTCGCCGTGCCCGGTGGTCTCATTGGTGTTGGTACCCTTATTGATCCCACCCTGTGCCGTGCTGATCGCCTGGTGGGCCAGGTCCTGGGCTCCGTTGGTCGGCTGCCCGATATTTACACTGACTTGGAGATCAACTACTTCTTGCTGCGCCGGCTGCTGGGAGTTAAAACTGAAGACAAGAAGCAGGCCAAGGTGGCCAAGCTGACCAAGAACGAGGTGCTCATGATCAACATTGGCTCCACCTCCGTGGGCGGCCGCGTCATGAGCGTCAAGAACGACATGGCCAAGGTGTTGCTGACCAGCCCGGCCTGTACCGAGATCAATGAGAAGATCGCCCTCAGCCGGCGTATCGACAAGCACTGGCGTCTCATCGGCTGGGCCCGTATCGTGCGCGGCTCCACCATCCAGCCCGACAACTAGAGAGACACATTGGTCGCGTAGCGTACCCCCCCCCCTCCCACATATATTGTTTGGTCCCCCCCCCCTTCTCGTCATCACAGTATCACCGCCTTCTCTCTCTCTCTCTTCCCTTCACATTTTATCCTTCCCTCCCCCCGTCACTCACCACCACCACACTAACGCCCCGTGCCCGCAACCGGTTCCATCCTTGCGTATCCGAGCTAGCAGCCCAACCTCGTCCCTTTACCCTCTTTACTGTGCTGATTATTTGTCCGTTTTCGTGGCAAGTCCGCTATAAAACCCGTTTATCCTTTTATTTTCTCACTCTGTATCTTTCTCTTTTTACGTTGGCATTGCGGCAGGTTCCCAGCAGACACATTGGCAATTCACTATTCCTTACGAATTGTAAGCGTCAGTACAGCAATATCAATCAATGGCTTATCATCATTGTGGTAAGCTATGAGTAAGCACCACCAATTAATCCCATCTAACCAATGTCGGTTTTGGGTCGGCGTAACTATTGCCGCGACAGCTCCACTACAACAAGGAGTGGTGGTCTACGTGGCCCAGTTCCTCGTGTTGATATTTGCCTGAAATGGCGGCGGGGCTAGCATCCGTTTTCGAAACAGGACTTGGTAAATTTCCATTCCGACCGTACAGTCGTATAATCCCAGCGACCTATAGTCTTTGAGGTCACATTGAGTAAATTGCGGACCATCATAGGCCGTACCCCAAAATGACGCCCCACATCTTCGGAAGGGGAGGGGGAGGGGGGCACAGACTAACGGCCGGCTCTGCACAGTTGGTCACCCTGAGTTTAACAGCAACGGCCGCAGGATCACAGTGGACCCTGCGCCTTTCGGGTGTTCCGTCGACGCCACCCACTTCGAGTTCCGCGTAAAGTGCCCGTCAGTCATCATGCCAAGAATGCTGCCGACGAAATTAATGTGATCTAGGCACTCGCATCTCTGAACTACACCTTACTCTCAATGTCAGCGGTGGAGAGCCAGGCGCCGAGAGTGGTGGCCTGCCTGGAAAAAATCACCATGATTGGATACAAATGCGCATTAGCCCACCACACCCTCTTTCCTCACTCTCTCCCCCCTACTTCGCCAGATCGAATTAGTTATGGAATTATAGTCGAAGATGTTTTAAGAAATTATAATACTGATGGCAGATGGTTGCCGTGGGTAGATAGGTAAAAGTATGAGAAATGAGAGAACAGATAAGGAAGGTAAACCACCCAAACATCATCAGAGAGAAAACGCGGACAGAATGACAGAATAGAACGATAAGAAATAAAAACATAGCGTAGCCGACTAAGGTGTTAACGTTATTAAAACTCCTGTCCGCTTGGCTGGGGGGGGGGCAGTGTAGAAGAGAAGCTAGGGTCCGAAGAATGATACCGCGAATATGTGGTAGGGAGATGTCCTATTATAGCTATAGTTTTGAAACTCAAGTATTAAAAAAACCGATAAAGCAAGCAAGCATCGGGTACTCCTCCAGTATAAATCCCTCCATCCGTTAGAATTGGCCAAACATATTGGGCGGCGGGTTTGTAGGGAATCCTCCGGTGATCTGACCACCAGCACTGGCGCCGCCCATCGCAAAGGGGTTTGCAGCGTTCGTGGGCTGGGGTGTACCATGGCCAAAACCACCGGCAGTGGCATTCGAACCGGTGTTATACGAGGCGAAAGGCGAGGACATACCAGCGGTGGCCGCCGGCGGGGTAGAGAAAGCCTGGTTGAATCCACCGTTCCCTCCCATAGGGGGTGGCTGGGACCCTCCGCGTAGCAAGCTGGTGGACGAGTAGTGCATATTCTGGAGGTTCGTGGTGGTCGACGTCTGGGTGAGGAGTCGTGAGTTGCTAAGCGGCGACGCACTTCCACTCACATTAGGGCGCTGGGCCAAGTCATTGAGCGAGGGCTGACCCGTACGAGTCCCACCAAAGCCGGCAGATGAGCCGGCAGGGGCGAAGGGGTTCTTATTGACCGACGGGCCGAACCCGCTGGTTTGGCCGATACCGGAGGTGAGGGCCGTAGAATTAGAAAGGGAATCGGCACTAATGTCAATGAGGGAAGCCGAGTTAGAGGGTTGGGCGCTCGGGTTGAACGACGCGTAGGGTGAGGCCAGGGCCTGCGAATTACCCCCACTGCCCCCGCCCAGCAGGTCCATGCCGCCGCCCGGGGTAGGTCCGGCCCCACCAGACGAGGCGAATGGGTTAGCGCCGCCACTGCCGTTTGTAGGCACCAACTGCTGCTGGAGCGGCGTGGACCCAGCCCGCGACGTGGCCAAGCTGGCGAAGGGGTCGATGCGGCTACTATTGCGCGCAATATCGGCAATCAGGGCGTTGGGCGTGCTGCTATTTTGGTAGGGTAGGGGTTTGCCCTGGTTACCGCCATCGAAGGCAGTGGCCATGGCCGGGGAGAAACCATTACCCAGCGGTGTCGACACGCCCGCCACCCCGGGCGTACTGGCCGCGCTGAGGCCGCCGCTCAGTAGGTTCCCCGTTGCAGGCCCCATAGATCCAAACTGTCCCGGGTAAACGCCACCACCGGCACTCAGATTATGCTGCATCTGGTGGGAACTGGTCGACGTGGTTGTGTTCATGGTCTGCGCGAACGGGTTAGTCTGGAACGACGACGTCTGCTGCTGTTGCTGCTGCTGCTGGTACATCATCGCCTGACCTGACGCGTCCTGGCCGCTGAACCCGCTGTTGCTGGCGGCATAGGCATTGGCCTGGTATCCGCCCAACAGGTCGGACTGGGCCATCTGCTGATACTGCACCTGCTGGTGGTACTGCTGCTGCTGGAGGGTTGAGTCGGTGGTGTCAATGAGGGATCCGAAGGCATCGTACTGGCTCGAAGGGGTTGCTACCACCATCTGTTGTTGCTGCGGGAATTGATGCGTCGGGTACTGCTGGTCATCAAAGTCCTGGGTAAGAATGAGCTCGTTCTGGTGGGCTGCCTGGTCCTCGGCGCCCTTGGACGAGTGCTCGCTCTCCTCGATGGCCTGCCGTAGTTGGCTGTCGCTCTCCCGGCGGCTGCGCTCCTGTTCTTCAGCCATACGCTTGCTTTCCTCAATGGCGCGGCGGAGGTCCCGATCCTCGTCACCGTATTCGGCTTCGTCTCCGTCGCTGCGGTTGTCGCGCTGATTTGCAGAGGGGCGGTGGCGGCTGCGCGGGTAGGAAGAGGTCGAGGCCGGGGATCCCAAATCGTGCTCACCCAAGCCACCACGGCCGTGCATACGGTGCCTGGTGCGCGAGGATTTGCTACGGGCCTCACGCAGGCGCTCTTCGTCCTCCAGCAACCCGGTGATCTCCTTGGCCTTCTGGCGCACATTGGCACCCTGGTCCTTGCCGCTATCGTCGCGGTGCTGGAACTCTTTAAGAGTCTTGACGATGTACAGGTTCTGACGGGCGTAGTTGGCCACGTTCTCTGCGCCACATTGGATACAATAGTCCAGAACCACCAGGGCCTGATAACGGACATAATGTGGGTCGGAGTGGAAGGATAGAGGTTGGAGCGATGGGCGCTATTAGTGATCTATGTTTGTTACAGCGGGTATCTTGGCGTGTTGGCACATGAGACGGGCGTAGCCAGCCACTAGGTGTGTGGTGTCACTCGGTCCGCGCTACTCACCTTGAACACATGCCGCCAGTTTTTGCCCTTATCGTTCAGGCGTTTGTCGATAATCTCCATGATCTCGATGAAGTCATGGCTAATAATTGATAGGTAAAGGAAGGGTGCGTTCATGGTATCGAGTCGATTAGCCAAAGACGAAGCCCAAGGGTGAGCACTAATATCCGTCGCTGTGGTGATGTGCAATAACAAAATTGGGAGTATTATGCCCGGGTTGTTCCAAAGGGACAGCGCGCCCTGGATAGGGATGTTGTCGAGGACAGGGCCAGGCCTGAAGGAGTCAATGCGGCGGTGCACCGCACTTCGGCTCAAAGACTTACTTGCTGAAAGTGGCCTCGGCAATCTCGTTCATTTGGGCGCCGGTGGGGCCCCATGGGTCGTTAGATGTCGCACTGCGCACCTTCGTCTGAATCTCGGTGTAGCCCTTGGTGTAGTTCTTCCTGTTTAAATCCGGAAAAGGGCGGGGGAACATGTGTCAAAGATGAGTTCGAGGAGGAGGCAAGGGGGGGATACCGCGGGGCAACGTGGGAGAGTATCACGGTGAGTCTCTCCCCAGCTCTTTCCGTCGTACGACAATTGGCACCCAGACTAAAATAAAATACTTACACGGTCCGCATCATCCCGCGGGCTGCGTGCTCCATGGTGACTATTGTTCACGCTGGTGGCGACGAATGAGAAAAACAGGATGGGTACGAAAGTTGGAGCCTTTGCAAAATTGAGACGAACGTGGCGGTGTTGTCCGGTATGGAAATGGCGGGAAGGAGAGTCTAATGCTGACGGCCGGTAGCAAATGAGAGGTAGTGGTGATGCGGTCGCTCCACTGGGGGAACGTGAAAGAGGTGATGACACGGATTGGGCTAGGATGCGCCGACTAAGAGAGGTGGTAGCGGTAAGAAGGTAGAGGGGGGAGACCTTGGGTTGGTCGCACAAGGCAGCGGAGGGGGGAGGGAGGGTGGGACGGTTGATAGCCAAGCGGCAATGACGACCCAAGTGGGTTGTGGGGCTCTATGCGGAAACTACGTACGACTACTGACAAGGTTCGATATAGTAAGGGTCGAGATAGCTAGTGCATACAAGACCTACAGGTACCGCGACGGGGAATGAGTGGTTCAGGAAGCTACTGTAGGTATGACACAAACTGGGGGGCTGCCAGTGGAGGTGATTGGAGGAAAAGCAAAACGGTACGAGAGAGGTTGTGGTATTGACAGACGGTAATGGTGAGCGCATAGGTTCCAGGCCTAGGGAATTTCGATAGGCGAGGGCAGGGATAGACTGAAAACGGAGAGGCTGGGACGGTCTTTAGATGGGAACAGGGGCGCTGGCGGGCTGTCATGCAACCGCAAGAACGTATAACGGGTCACGTCGGTCGGGTAAGCGGGTTGCTGGTGGAGAGCCAAGGACGGGGCGGCGGTGGAATGGTTCGCTGGGGTTCGATAGGCAAGCTAAGGCTGTCAGCTGGAGGGTTCCTGGCAGCCGAGCACAGAAGGGCGTAGATTGGCTGTGGAGGGCGGGAATGAGGCGAGGCGAAGGGCGGCTGTCAGACAGAGTGCGGCTTGGACAGAAGAGTCGGGCAGGCTTTGGAGCGGGCGTGAATTGCTGGTGGGAGAATGGGTCAACGAGCTGCAAAGAATGCCTAGAAAGTCGGGTTGGCGATATATCAAGGGCGAAGAGGAGGAACCGGTGTTGCTGGCAATGAAGAAGGGGTGTGGACACTACTGAAGGAAGGAGGGCCCACGCGCCGGCCCAGGCGGTGAGGGAGACATAAGGCCCCACCCGCCCTACAGTACGGGCGATAAGGCCGCCGCCTCAGTCGTCCGAGTCCACTCAGAGGCCATGTCGAGAATCCCCGCATATCTCACATACCATGCCCGCCAACAGGGCAGTAACAGCGGTGACGTCGTTGGTGCCGCCCACACCCCTTCGACCGTGGCCAACGCCGACATCCCTTTTTCCTCTCCTCTCTGAGAGTGGACCTCCCCCCAACCGGCATAGATTTGGCGGCGACCCGGACCCGCCGGAGTGCCAAGCCCCCAATGCGCCTCAGCGCCCGTCTTTTCCGGCGGAGGCTGAAGGAGAGGTTGGGCGGGTTTCCAGCGTTTCTGTATAGAACCACCGGGGCTGTTGCCAGGTGGTGGGGTACCGAGCGGACGAGGGATATCCAGCGCCAATGCGAGTCCAGTACGGCCACAACACAGTCCAATCAGGTGACATGGAAAGTGGCGGGGACCGTAGCTCAGATCAGTAGCTATGCCCTCTCCTCCCCATCATTCCGGACGGCTAGGCTATCCAATGTACAGTATTCTCCACATAAGTCCATAACCATCGTTATTGCATTCTTCACCCGCAACGCATGGTCTTACCAAGGAAGCTTACCTTGGGTGCTGTCGACGGAGAAGGCTCTCTGCCAAGCCCCGACTTTAAGCCCCTTGCCTTGCTAGATTACAATGCCCAGCAGTCTGGCACCTGCCCAACGGGCGGTAATCCAGGAAAGCTCGCAACGTTCAAGACGGTCTAGTTTAAAGATTAGCCTCAGAAGCACCAACAAATACCCGGGGGGTTCGAATGGTGTCTTCCGAAATCCAGTCGATTAATAAAAACGATAAAGCCAGCGAGGTCAAAGGTCGAGAGTTCAAACTATCAGGGTATTCTCAGCACACAAAAAATGACGAGGTCGTGTGCAAGCCCTCACTACAGCCGCATCCGATTGTAGGTGTGTGGGGCAAGTGATGTATACCCATATTGAAATGGTGTCTGGGGTTTCAATCCCCCAAGCGCCACAAGCACGCTCTTAAGCCTGCAACCGTTTTTGGTATTCTCTCAGTCCCTACGCGTCCTAGCCATCCGTCTCCTACTCGCGCGCCAATTTCCTTTATGACTCGAGCAGCCCAGTCCAGTGCTGCTCCGGAGGCCAGGCAATAGGCAGCTCGGCCTCCGTCCAGGCTTAGTATCGAAGGTCTCCCTCACCAGACCCTTGTTCCCCGCCTGCCAGGCGTGTGTAGTGCGCATTCCCTTCAGTCCCCCCCGCTTGTCAAACGAGACTACGACCACAACGTCGGGTCACCTTCACAAGCAGCCGTAAAGCGAGGACAGCCGCCGGGCTTGCTACATGGTTGGATTCAATGTACACCGACTCTAAGATAATCCAAAGCCTTCATTTCACATCCAACGGTAGGCGCTGGCCTGCTTCCACCCGTGGTACGTACCGTTGCTTGACCCTGCTTTCTAGCAACGCGGTGCTACACGTGGAGCATGCCTGTCCATTTATACCATTGCAGCAGAGTGATCAGGCAAGTCGACCTGGGGCCCCTGCTGGTCACCGGAAGTGGACGAAGGATTATACCAGGCCGTGATGGCCCACGGTTCTGACAACCGGGTGGCCATTGTCTAGACAGGTGGATACACGGAGCAGTGTGCAGTACAGGAAGCGGCACAGGGTTTCCACTGACGTGGCCCGTTTCCAAGGTCCGTAGGGTGCAACCAGCTCGTCGGCTACCAGACCACCCCGCTCCACTGCCGGGGACGATCCGTGGCTCCTCCAGCGAGTGCCCATAGTGGGCAATTGTCGGGCCCAGTGGCAGTCCAAAAGGCACTGGGTGGCTACGTACCACCCCACCACCACCATTACCGGATACGGGTGGCTGGGCAGATTTGGTACCAATCCATCGTGGCCTGGGCTCAGGACGCTTGGAACCGCAGCAAGGTCAAGTGGCTTAAAGCAGCGATTGTATACCCGGGAGAACCAACCAGGAAACTGGCAGGTGGCCACCTCCCAAATGGGGCATGGCCGAATATTGATGCCAGTGCAAGCCCCGTGTAGTATGCGGCACTCCAGGAGTCCCTGGAGCTGTACTCTGGTGGCAGGGCACATCCAGAGCCACCATCGCTGATTACGGGCTGGGGCCCCCTCGTAGGCATTGGTTAATCTACTGGCCCCACGCGGACGTCGCGCGCCCTGTGCCCAGGGTTCACCACCTGTCAGCCGATCCACCCGAGACCCGCCAACCTATACCAGGCCCTGGCAAAGGGTTCAGGCGTCGGACCCGCCAACTACTGTTGGCAATCTAGCCTACTCAGGGGTTGGACGGGAGTCCCTGACCAGCACCAGTTTTGTGGGTCCACTCCCTCAAGGCAGGTTGGTCTTGGGGTCCAAGGTGCCTTGGCTGGTAGGGCTAGTATTCAATATTTGCTAATGTTAGTTAATTATAGCCGGTACCTGGTTTCGAACCCGTTTCAAAGCATGAAGTGCACGTCTCTGTCATGTAGTCACCCTTGACGTTGTAGGGTGGATTTGCTTGACAGTAGGCGCCATTATATCGCCGCACAAGACAACAATGCGTAAATAAGTATGTGTTTAGAAGGGCAGCGTTTAACTGGACAGCACCTGTACGAATATCGAAGGAAGACAGTTGTCGCTCAAGCCGCCCACTCATGGGGACGGTGGTTTAGTTAGTACTGAAAGCAGTGATGAGCAACCGTCGCCACCAAGGCCACTAAATTGAACTCCGACCCCGCGCTTGACCAAGCTAAGGAAACCCCATTGAACAGGGTGGTCCCACCCACGGGCCACGATAAAGCGTCCAAGTTTCGAAGCGGAATGACCAGTCGGGTGTGTCTCTACCCGTCAAGTCCGACTCTGCGGTGTCCACCTTGTAATTTTCGTAATTCTTTTACCGGATGAGCCAGCTGAGGTGACCAGTATGTTCATTATACCACCATTGTACAGGACTGAGTGCGAAAAAGTTAAGACAAGAGAGATTTGACTGACCGTAACGAATAACAATCGCATATATATAATTATATACCTTGACTATTTTCTAGTGGGCTATAGTTTTTCCCGAAGTACGCAGGACTATACTGATTAGTTCAGACTCGGCAGCTAGGTGATGATCAGTGGGGACTCTGTCGAAGGCAGTGATTGACCGAATAATCAGGATAGTACCGAAGATGGTCGTGCGGGGGGGGGTGGCGGACCTAGTCCGTTAATGATGAGGCGCTTGTTCATGTAGTAGTGGTTTAGAAAGACAGCGCTGATCACCAGTAGTACTTCAGTAGTTTATTGCGTATGTAAATATTGACATTATACTAGCGAGCTGCTGGCGAGTCACTAGCATCTAAGATAGGCCTTGGATGGATCATCGTCATGTGTACATGTTGCAAGATGATGTTTACATTGTTCAGGATATACTCATCAATCATTAGCCCTACTGTGCGTAAACTTGCTATGGCAGAGTAATATGCAGCCGGTCACTCGTTGTAGCGATTAGTGACTTCCACGATAGGTGTGCGGTTTAGCGCCTAATGGTTGGTAACCAGAGATAGCCTATCCACGGCCCCATAAACAGGCAAGACCTGGGGGTACGCGTACCGCCTGAACAGATGGGCGTTGGCCACTCCGTGGTCCACAATGATCAGTGCAGCCTGTCAAACGCAATAAATGAGAATAACGATTGAGACTGATATGTCCTACTGGTTGGATATTTTAATCTAGAAATCCGTCATTCTGAAGGTCAAGGATGAGTAGTGCAGTCAGATTTGAGTCCTGGAAAGCTGTTGTTCATTAGAGACAATCTCAGTTACATCTGGTATGGGTTACCATGTAACTAACGCAGGGGGTTTAGTGGCACTGCTGACGGACAGGCCTACCATTTTTTCGGGTGTCCCGAATGTGACCGGGCTGTTAATGACGGTATACAACGCAGGATAGTTTTGGACGCCAGTGGGTCTAGTGACTGTCTTCGACGAGCTGTAGAATGGTAAACGGTAGTTCATAAAGAATGCCAAGTCTCATGGCACATAAAGTAAGCGAGGTATTTGCGAGTGGATCGGGACTCGTTCTAGATTAAATGGTTAAATGGTAATGATCCAGCGTCAGGGATTTTTTTGGTTAAGGAGGTCCTTCTGAAAGGAGCAACGGCCGCTATTACCACCTCTCCTTCCTCCACATTCCTCCGTAACGCTCCTTTTACCGGAACTTCTCCCTTGAAACCAGGCAATTTCTCCCGCTCTAGACTCGTCTCTTTCAGGTGTTACGTGGTAAGGTGAGCTCAATTTCTCTGTCGGATAGTGCCCTGAATATATTGCGATCAAGACATTGAGAACGTAAGCCCAATTATCCGAGGGATGCGACGTAGAGATCGATGGAGGTGTGGTAGTATGGTATATTACTATCTAGGCGTCCAAATGATAGTCCCACAGAGACAGGCCGCGGTCCTTGGGGCCATCATGAGGTTGGAACTTTGATCAAGAGCGGGGCCGTCCAATCGTGACGTCGGTAAACCAGGCCGCGAGATATCGGGGCGTCATTGTAGGTGATCAGTGCACCCAGCTCGTAAACGATGCCACCCCTAGACTGCCCACCCATAGGGTGAGCGACATTTTTTGAAACAGCGACCAAGCCGACTCGCTCTTTTGGTGAAAGCGAAGGGCCAGTAGTTCATGCGAAACTAAGGTTGGAAATTCTGCTCCTACGATCTAGTATGCACCACTTCTCACCATCCGTCTGCTCCTGCTCAATGTCGTAATTGATTTCGGTCTCCGAGCCCAGTTCCATCGGCTCTGGCGTGCTTCGATCACTCCTTGGTTTGCTCCTCTCTCTTCTCTGGCTCCGGAAACGATCCCTGTCAGGCAATTATGATGAATTCTCAACGGCAGCAGCTTTAATTAACCCCCATCCCCAACTCTAGGGCCGACTGAGCCGCCCCTAATGGTACAGTTTTTGGGTTGCGTGGTACCGGCGCTGCAAACGATCCGCCAAGTCCCGTACAAGTACCCGATTGGTGTATGACGGCCGCCCCTTTCCCTCCCTTTCTGTTGGCAAGTACACACGCATGGCACAGATCGATTCTCCGGACACTATGCCCCACGGTAACCCAACTAACCTACCGACCGCAGACGGGAAAGGAATGGGAGGGAAAGGGTAGATCGAGGAATCGGGAGAAGAGAAAGGGAGCCATCGGCGGGAGGCTTGAGCCGTAGGTGTCTATATTCACATCGTGCGCTATGGAAGTGGGCGGGCCTGATTAAGAACCTAGCTGACGTGCTCCTGCAAACCAGCAGATAATACACATACGATTTCTCCTGATAGGCAATCGTGCGGTGTCTGCGTCAGGCCTACTAAACGTGCTAGCGCGAGGTTTCCTGTCAACTCGCGGGTCAATGTACAGCCACGGCCCTGCCCGCCGCACCAACGCTTCCATCGTTCCCGTTTGCTCTGTCCACCTTATTTACGCCCCATTTTCTGTATTCCTCCTTGTCAGCTTCCTAATCGAGACGCTGGCGGACCTTGAGAAAACGCCGCCCGGTGCCGCGCGGGAGAGCAGTGGAGTGAGAGAATCGCCGCCTCAATGCATCCCAGCGCCCCAAACCTTCGAACCCCAAAGAACGGCCGAGTGAATACGATCTGAGTCGCTATGTGAAGACGATTTTCCGCGGGGGGGCCCTAATCTTACAGGCGGAGGTTGCGGAGTCGGAAGCCGGTGCCGATCTACGTGCTCACCCGCCGGGCGACATTCTGGGACAAGGCCTTCAACCAACAGCACGGACGTTGTCATTCTGGAGTTTGAGGGGCCTGGGAACTCCTCCGGGCTGTGGCAGCCGTACCGCTCTGACCGGCTACCGCTACTCAACCACCACAGCTGTTCGAGGCTGTCAATAGTGCTCGCACCGACCACCATTCCATGCTGGTTAGCTAGCGATTGGGGGGGGCGGTAAGCTTGGCACTTCCTGGCGGACTCCATAGAGTGCACTGGCCTCCCGCCTTATCTTGAGCGGGTCATGGCGGCGTCTTTACCCTACAAAGGAGTTACGCATTGCCCGTTTGCCTTTACTTACCCACACTAAGCTACATCCATTTTCCGCTTACTTGGCCAGACCTTGGCCTGCATTCTTACCTAGCTACCCTCTGCACGGGGTCTTCAACCGTTGTCCTGTACCCAACTCTCTCTTTCTCTACCTCCCTCGTGCCGTTACCTGGCCTCCATTATCCACACACTTGCCCCCCCCACCTGCATTCCGACATTCGTCCCGGCACCACCATGGTGCTCCCATTTGGCCTCGATTTCTTCAATGCTATGCTATCCACCGGCCACCACAGCTCTGACAGCCTGGCCCAGGTACCAGGCCTAGCAACTTTCGGCATGAAGCCGGCTCTGCGCGATATCCTTCAGAGCGTGGACCGGCGCAGCACGCTCCACCTGCTTTCCCAGCAGTTCGAACGGATCGACGAGGAGGACAAGGTCAACTTTAGCGTGGCACGGTCGAACCCGCAACACCTGCTCCACCGGGCAGCCGTATGCCAACTGTACGCCCGCTGGGATCTGGATCGCTACAATAACATCATTCCCTTCGAATATAATCGCGTGCGCCTAAAACGGCCCTGGGATACGCCCGGCCAACGCCGCCCGGCAACCGTCGTACCCCGCCCAACCCCGTCCTGCAACGTCTACAACAGTCTGTGCGAGGTGCTACCCAGTACCGAGGAGAGTTCGGCCGGCGAGGACGCGGATAATCACTCGGTGCCCAGGGGACAGACGGGCAACCCAGATGACGAGGATGATGAGGAAGAAGAAGACCCGCACGAGTCGGATTACATCAACGCCAGCTGGATTCTGCCGCCCTGGGGGCCCGCCCAGTGCTATATTGCCACCCAGGGCCCGCTCAGTAACACGGTCGGTGACTTCTGGTCCATGATCTGGCAGCACCAGACCCAAGTTATTGTCATGCTGACCCGCGAGGTGGAGAAACGTATGCTCAAGTGCGACGTGTACTGGCCCAGCTTCGTCGCCGCTGCAAATCATCCTGACCCAAGGGGGTCACCGATGGCGGCCACCGGGTTAGAGTTTCGGGAACTCGGTATTGGGGTGTACCCCGTCCGGGAGTACGCCGACCGGGCCCTCGGTGCTATCGTCCGCGAGGTGGAAGTTCGTGCCCTGCCGGGTTTGGAGGATATGGCTAGTCGCTTAGCTCCCACGTTTTCCCCCTCGTCTACTGAGTCCGCTTATACCTCCGCCGCTGGTGCTACGCCTCCCTTACAACCCCTGCGGGTCACCCAGTTTCACTACCAATGCTGGCCCGATCACGATGCCCCCTCCGATTTACCGCAGTTCCATCGTCTACATATGGCCATACGGACTTGCCAAGCCCAAACCCCCGGGGCGCCTGGCTGTCAGCCGCCCATCGTAATCCATTGTAGTGCCGGATGCGGGCGGACGGGTACGTTCATTGCCCTCGACTGGATGCTCCAAGCCCTGCAGGCGCCCCACCTCCAAAAGGCGGCGGCCCCTCCTTCCTTGCCACCGTCACGGCCGTCTGATAATGTTTCGGCCAGGACTCGTGCAACGGAGGGCACTGGTCACCACACGATTACTGGGTGGCCCGAAGTCCCTGATCAGGTCACGGGCGTCCTCAAACCGCTCGCTGACGAACGTTTCGAGCGGTATCGTTTACTGCCCCCCGAGCAGCGAGCTGCTGCGGGAAATCCTCTGTTCGACCTCGTGCGGTACCTCCGCACTCAGCGCGTTTCCATGGTGCAGTCAACAGTGCAGTACCTGTTTTGTTACCGTGTATTGGCGGAGTTGTGGCAGCGCGGCGTGATCAAACTTGATTAGGAGCTCATTAATAAATTCCAAAGAACGTTTCGCTTGGTCCCTGGACATGAATTGTAAAGTGCGTACATAAGTCATCTGCGCACAGTACAGTATATGTGCAAGCTGGCCAATTGTGACTGGTACCGTATCTCCGATACCCCCGTTGAGTCGATGCCACGTGATTCAATAGCGTGTCGAAGAAGGGCTAGTCGCCTACAATGGGCTTATCGGAACGGGCCGGAGTCGCCATCCCTCTACGAGTTCCGGCCGCTCTGGGCTACAGATCCTTAAGCGCCTAACCTGTCAGGAGACCCTCGATTCCTATCCGCTTGACCGCTTCGCCACGAACAGTTAGCCCTACGCATCCGTAGAATGCACTCAAGTCCACGTCCTTGCCTACTTCTCACCTCTCTTCCTCCTCCTTTACCCTCCCGATAAAAAAGCACATCCAATCATGGCCGGCACTCGCATGGAGGTGTTCCGTTTCGGGGTCTACCTGTTCTTCCCCATCGCGATCATGGTCTACTTTGGCGACCCAGGCTTTTACGATCGCCACGTCCGTCAGGCCCTGAAGGACCTGTACCCGCCGCCGGAGAAGTGCAACGTAAGTACCAGGAGACGTATATCGACGGAAGGGCATAAGACCGTGGTTACTACGGGGAATTGTTGGCCGACCTGCGTCGCTGCCCAATTCGAGGCCCTACTCACTTCCCGTTCTGCTCCCGTCACACTGAAGAAGGTACATCGCCTCCCTTACTAACCTCGTCCTAAGTCAGTTCTATTCAACTACGATTACCGGGGTCCACAGAAAATCCCGAGTACCCAGAGCGAGATTCAGGCCCAGTTGGCAGAGCTTAAAGCAGCCCACGCCGCCCGCAAGGCTCGCGAAAACGCCAAGGCCGACGGTCCGGTGCCTTCGACCGGTGGTTCCGAGACCAAGTAGCGAACTCTGGCCCTTGCCCACATCATTAGCTCAGCAGCCCAGTCCATAGTCTCCCGCGGTGGCCAGTTTGGTGGGCTGCATCCCGCAATTGCTTTTCGAATGTCAATAGTTTCGTCCGTCTTTGTATCATAACGCACCGTAACCCTATTAACCCAAGCTGTTGGGCCGTGTGGCTATGTGGCTTCACCCCAGCTCCGTGGCTCTTGTAGCGTACAGTAGCCATATATCTGGCATCGCCCCTGACCAAGAATGCTATTAGCCGCACAACTGGTAGGGGGACGCCTCATTCACTGACCAATAAACCACATTGGGACAGTAGGTACACAGTTACCCAGCTAGATGTTAATTAGCGCCGTGGCTCTACTAAATGGTGGAATACCACCAGGGTTGTAGCCGTAACAAAGATGCGGAGCTCCTAGTGTGATGTAGAGCCCGTCGCCCTTACAGGCATGGTGGTCTCCAATGTTTCTAACGTTAGCGTAAACCTCGCGCAATTTAAAAGGATCGGCTGTAATCGCCAACTGGACAAGGAACGATATATACACCGTAAACGTCGTCACCGTCTTGGTCACATTTACGTATGGTTTCATCCGAATAATACGCTGTGTATAAACAGTAGTGAACTCTGTCCGTAACATGTAGGAGGTCATGTTCACACCTGTAAATAAGTCGATGACACATGATGGGGGAGTGAAGTTGTGGTGATATGTACCGGGCAAGATAAACAGCTTGCCCAGATACTCGCGGTAAACGCAAGGGGCTCGAGCTAGTAAGCTGTCAGGGCGTTGCATGGCACATTAGTCCCGTTAAGGAATAAAAATTAGCCGAGGGATGTGATATGGAATTCACCGCCGCTACAACCAAAACGCCACACAATGGCATTCGCCTCGGGGGGAAGCGTTTTAAACACCAATGGTGGCAGAGATAATTAGCCGAAGTCCCCTATACCAAAATGATCTCTACGATCAACTCGGACACCAAGTCCATCTCGTAGATTGTGGTAGGTGAGACCCCGAGGGGAGGTTTTATTGCAAACGTATGCAAAATAAAGAAATGCACATGATATCGAATATTAGTGGCTAGATTGATGGGTTTATATATACCCTCGAAGTGTGTGGCGATTGCTCTTCGCTGGGATCTCGGATAGTTAACCATGAAGTCACCAGGTGCGTTACCCTGGCCAATCGAAGGTGTTCGTGCGGTGGTGTTGATTCCTGTGCGGTGTTGTGGTGGCTTGCGGGGTTCTTTGAGGTGTCGGCATTTGGATACCGACACAGATAGACGAGCGCAAAATTATCAACTCGGGTATTATTGTATATACCCCTACTACGACTAAGCAACACTAAAAACCTATATCCAACGTTTTATCTACTTTGGCAGTTCCTGCCGAATACCCTTGCTAGATTCAGTCCGACGAGTTGTGTAGATTATAAAGTATTCGAATGAATATCATCAGGCCGTGTGATGAGGATAGTAACTGACCCATTTATTCTACCGTACACCACTCGCTATCCCTTATTTTATGGTGATCGCTATCTTTGTAACCGAGGGGCCTACTGGGAGGCCTCCCGTCCAGCGACCTTATCCCTCCGATACACACAGCCTTCCTGACGGAGTTCCCTCATCCGAATTTCCATCACGTATTTCTTAAATTTTATGCTCAAGATGGCTGTAACCTTCAATCTTTTAGGGCTTACTCGGCCGGGACCTGGACCCTTCTCACCATGGAAGGACCAGAGCGGGGAATAACAGTACGGACGGGGCCGGGCGCCTACAAGAATAGGTTAACGACAGGTAGCCGTCAGATCAAGAATGGAGAAAATTAAGGCCCTAGAAGGAATAGAAGGCGAGATCTGGTTTGGCTAATAAAAGTGATAGAACGGTAGGGCTGCCTTGGTGATAGGAAGATATACCTTCCATCACTTAGCTATTAGAAGGCACATCCACCAAGGCTGGGTAGCACCGCCTGGGACGGCAAAGGTGGCCGGCTGGCCTCACTTGGGATATAAATCAGGAAGTAGGGCTTTAGGCTACGACACCTTATTCCTTGAAATGGAGTTAGTAACGCCAGAGATTAGTTACGTGGTATATGGAAATAATGTAACTCCGGCCGCTTACCAGAGGGGGGGGGTTTCACCACGGAGCACAACAGAGCTTATCTGTTTACCAACCTAAACATTGAAATTACAAACTTACTATACATTATACCTTGGGAGTACTCAGGTACACGGACATTGCGATCACGTAGGATATAGGACGGTATTTTTCTTGAGTACGGATTACGTAAAGAACCCCCTCCAATTGAATAAAACACCGTTCGCTACCTGGGAGTTCTCTAGAATCCTGCGGAGTTCAACCCAGCGAGGTTCGCTTTCAGCTGTCTAGGACCTCCGTTTTCGACAATAGCAGCATGTGGAAACATCAAACGTAACCGGAGGGTCAAACCTTACACCACAGTGTGGCATGAATGTACTCGCGTTGACGTGTGGATTATAGCAGCACTGATACATCTCGGTATCGAATTCCATTCCACAGCGGCAGCGGTGGTAAATTTTTCTACACATGGTGGCTGTAAGGCGGGTTCGGCTATTCGTGGGGGGGGGGGGATGGATGAGTATATAAAAACGCGGATGACCGACATTTAAGAGGGTGATTAATATAATCTGTACTATATTTGTGCCCGTTGATTGGACATGTGACGCATTATACTTACCAGTAGTTAGGCGAGCAGATAATCAGGCGGTGGGTAGGTCAAGTTAGACAGGAAAGCTGCCGGTGGCTGCTTCGGGTTTGTAACCGAGGCGGCGCTCACCATTTTTATACTAACGCCCGCGCCTACCTGTATGTAGGAGTTCGGTCTAACCATGACGGCGGTCGATATTGCATGGTTACCAGGCCTCGCCAGCGCAGTGATAAATCGGATGTCAGATCATGAGAATATAATTTCTATTGAAAAGCGCCTGATCTTTCTCACGGCCAAGCGGATTATTAAATAATAGAACAGGCTACTCGGCTCGTCTCTAAGCAATTCTGTCCACGCCACCGGTTGGAGGTGTATGCACTCATGCTGCTATGTCTGTAAACTGAAAAATGGTGATCATGTGGACTCGTATATCATTGCCTTTGCTGGTCAACCCTAGCCCTTCTCCTCATAACATATTTTATCAATTGAATTATACAATCACATCTCAATACAAAGTATACACTGATACATATTCTATTGAAAGCTGTTTTCAACTTTAGCCATTCAGACTACCCGGGTGATTGTGTATACAATCGCCAAGACTACAAAAGGATTAATTTGATAGAAGAGTCACATGTATAGATGGTGCAATATATTTTGAGACATCAAAGCTTGCGGTCTCTGACAATGGCACTGCGGATAAAACCTAGAGGCATCTTGGGCGAGGGATCGACGGGTATAAACCATTCCATGATTGGACCATTTCTCACTCCACAACGTGCGTTTTTACCTCTCCATCATGCCAACTTCCGAAATTCCATACTCTGTCCCACCCGAGTTTACCAGGCGTGATGTACAGGTGCTCATCTATTTATTTTATTACGAGGGCCACCAGACAGTTTCTATTTTAGCTGAACTGACTAGCACGCTGGGTCTGGCTGCCCCTAGCCGCTCCGCCGTCTACAGGTGACTAATTCGTTTTTCGTACCGGTCACTACTCCTTTGAAGATGAGCCTTGATCTAGCCGCCCGTCGGAGGAAATTGGCAAACTTTACGGGGCCATACAACTGGAACTGTTGGAGGACGACTCTCAGCTGACTACTGAACGACCAGCCCGGACCTGCCACGTCTCCTACTGCTGTGGGTAGTGTCCTACACAGGGACCTGGGCCGTGTATCTACCTAAATCATTGGGTCCCCCATGGCCTTACCGATGACCAGCGCCGCCAGTGGGTACGATTGATCACAGAGTTCCAGGAGGAGTTCGATGGGGGCCAGTGACTACCTGCTGGGCTCCATCGTCACAGGTGATAAGACTTAGGTGTACCTTTACGATCCCCCTTGCTGGATCAGGTCGCGGGATGTGGTGTCCTAAAGGTGGCCCTGTCCTAACTGAGACCTACCAAGGCCATACCACTCCCGAGGTGGTGCTGATCACTTTCTTTATTAGACGTGGTCTAGTACTTCTGAGTATTAAGCCCCCTAGGTGTCAAGGTCTCCACCAAACTCTATGGAAAGTACGGGCTGGAGCCCTTGGTCCAGGCCTGAGTGGGGGCACGCGGAGATCTGGACCATCACCCTCCATAGCTCCACCACGATAATGCCCCACCACATCTAGCTGCAGCAACCTGTGCCTACATTTCCAACGCCAGAGCCCAACTTCTGCCAACCCCTCCCTGCAGTCCTGACCTGGCCCCCCTGCGACTTCTGGCTGTTCAGGAATATCAAACAGGGCAGAAGGTAAGAAGTTCACCACGGTGGAGGAACGTTGTGGACGCTTGGCAATCGGAACTGGCCAGGCTACAGCCAAGTGACTCTAAAGCCTGTTCTGGTAGTTGGTTAGGAATAGTTTGCCGAGTGGTACAGAGTGATGACAACTAAATTAAATAAACACCATTTAGACTCGAGTAAACCGAAACTTTTTGCAGTACTTGTAGTAAGTCGCATGGCCACTATCGCAGAGTCCATGGGCTGGTGAAGATGGGACAGAGTTGATGTCCAACCGACCTAGGTTCGTCATTGTGCCGATTCCTACCTGGGCTCCGGAGTGGCTCATTTATCCAGCCCTGAGCCCATCGGGCACGTACATACTCGTGTTGACCGGCTCCCCTTGCAGTGCTCCCGTGACAGATGGGATGTGACCGGCACCTGTCCGTAAGAAGCCAGGTGAATACACAAACCAATGATGAGTAGTTTGAGGCTACTGTTCGGGTAAAGTTTACAGCTCGCGGCAACCCTTACTTTTATTGTCGGAGACCCGCAGTGGGGACGATTAGGGCCTTCCATCTACTATACCTTGGCAGAAGTCCACGGGATTATGTATACTTCCATACCACTTGGGTAGGTTTCCAATTTTAACCCATCCCCCCATCAGATTTTCAATGTCGAAGTATTCTATCCAGCCCAGCCACTAACCCGTGCGGAGTGCGAGAGGTTATTTTTAATCAGAGATCCACACTCGTGAAAGTGGCGAATAGCGCCACTCCCACTCGACTCGGCTAGCCTGGTGCTGTGAGCCCAAGACGTTCTGTTAATGGATTCGAAGTCACTCGGGGACCCCTCCATATTTACCCCCTTTAAGCATTTACCGCCTGTAGTGTCCGCCCCTTAGACTCGGCCTGATCCCTTCACCTCCCCTTCCCTCTTTATCCTCTTACTTATTCCTCACGATCTTGACCGAGACTTTTAATCCCGTTCATTGGACGTCCTTTACCATGCATTCCTCGCTTCGCATCCCCGTAACCTCCGCTGCTACCCGCCTCAATCTCAGCTCGTCCCTCGTCCGCTCCACTTCTGCCATCCGTACCATGAGTTCCGCCTCGCGTTCACTCCCGGCGTCGCTCCAGAAGGTGGTGAGCCAACAGTTGGAGGGCATCCACGAGGCTGGCACTTACAAGCACGAACGAATCATCACCTCCCCACAGCGTAATCGGATCACCGTAGCGGGTACCCCGGGCGCCCCAGCGACCGAGGCGCCCAAGGAGGTGCTTAACTTCTGTGCCAACAACTACCTGGGCCTCTCCTCGCACCCGCACGTGATTGAGCGCGGTCAGGAGTTTCTAGCGCGGTATGGTGCCGGTTTGTCCTCGGTGCGCTTTATCTGCGGTACCCAAAACATCCATAAGGACCTTGAACGGCAAATCTCGGCCTTCTACGGCACCGAGGATACGGTTCTCTACGCCTCGTGCTTCGATGCCAACGCCGGTATCTTTGAGGTACTACTGGGTCCGGAGGACGCCGTGATTAGCGACGCCCTGAACCACGCGTCCATCATCGACGGAATCCGGTTGTGTAAGGCCAAGCGGTATCGTTACGCCAACTGCGACCTGGCCGAGCTCGAGGCCCGGCTGCAGGAGGCCGATGCCGCCGGTGCCCGCACCAAGCTCATCGCCACGGATGGTGTCTTCTCTATGGACGGCCGCATCGCCCCGCTCGACAAGATTTGCGACCTGGCTGATAAATACAATGCCGTGGTGTTCGTCGATGACTGTCATGCCACCGGGTTCCTGGGTGCCCACGGTCGCGGTACCCCCGAGCACCTCGGGGTGGGCGGTCGGGTGCACCTGGTCAACTCCACTCTGGGAAAGGCTATGGGCGGCGCGGCCGGCGGATACACCACGGGAAACGCCGACATCATCGCTCTACTCCGCAACAAGAGCCGACCCTACCTCTTCTCCAATACCCTGCCGCCCCCAGTTGTCGGGTCTGCTTCGGCCGCCTTCGATCTGATGACCGATCCCAAGGTTCGGGATCAGCTCCTTCCGACGATCTGGAAGAACACCGAGCTGTTCCGCTCCCTGCTCACCGCGGCCGGGTTCACCCTTAAGGGTGATAACCACCCCATCGTACCCGTCATGCTCGGCGATGCCCGTCTGGCTTCCGTGTTCGCCAACGAAATGCTGGAGCGCGGCATCTACGTCATTGGGTTCTCGTACCCCGTGGTCCCCATGGGTAAGTGATGGCAACTAACCGGTCCGACGTATTAATACTCTAACTTTTGATTTTATCACAACCTTTGGCCCGAAGGGCCGCAGTTTTCCACTAACCATTGGATATATTCTCCATCATACGTCTTTCTCTGTCATGCGGGTTAACCCCCTACCCAGGCCAAGCCCGTATCCGCGTTCAGATCTCGGCCGCCCATTCTGAACAAGATATACGCCTGGCCGCAGAGGCCTTCATTTCCATCGGCCGTAAGCACGGTGTGATCCCGGGCTCCGCCAAGCTGTAATGGCTGCCCTGGCCGAGCTTTCCCGTCCCATTGAACATGGTAGATGAATTGGAGCACGTAGGGGCGACGGTAGCCGGCGCCCGCCTACACCACGTGTCGCCCATTCGCTAAAACAAGGAAATGTTGCCATGTTCAGCCTGGGAGGTATCGCAAATTGGCCAAATCAACTACGCCTGCGATCGCCACTACTTAACGTGGTACCACGGCCTGTTCGCCTGTGTCAATGAAATGGGTAATTTACATAGTAAAGATCTTAACTGAAAGTATCTGGTTACGCCTAAGTAGCCCACGACTGGTGGGCCCCCCCCCCTACCCAGGACCTGGCTCCTACTGACCCGATGTGGCAAGAAGCTGCCGGTAGTGCAACAGGGAACATGCGTTGAAGTGCTTGGACGGATGGGTGTACTTCTTTTGGATCCCACAGTCGGTAACCGAGCAGGGCGGGGGCGGCGCCGGGTAGCCCGTGAACTTGCGGACCGGGAGGATTTCAACTGCCTCATCCTCGGGGGACTCAGGCAGGGGCAAGGCCAGCAAAGTGACCTCAGGTTTAATGACGAGGCGGATCTCGGTTGGCTGAGTTTCCTTGTCCCCGGTATCAGCATTTTCCTGTGGCAATGAGGGTGTAGCGAGTTGACGGCAAATTAACCAAAAATACGGTTAGGGCCCTTAGTGAACTTCACCAATGATGACCGTCCGATCGGGGCCTACAATACCATGGTGTCGCATCGCTTGCCTAGGCCGTTTACTCCCTACTTACATTATCGGCGTCGTCCTTCTTGGACCGCTTCGAAGCTTGCTTCTTGAGCAGCTTGTTGATGGTGTCGAGCTAATGTAGGGCAAGTGGGAGGTGGGAGTTGGATAACATAAAAAATGTACACCGAACAGGCCGAAGTTAGTTGTACGTCTGATTTGAGTTGGCGCAAGGAAGTGGGATGCATGGGTCAAAGGACAAACGTACCTGGTCCTGCTCGATGCGCTTCTGGGTCTGGAATTTGCGCCGACGGGCATTTTCGGACCGCTTCAATGTGAGCTCTTCCTCGGTCATGACCCGCCGCTTGGATTCTAGGTGTCAGTGAAGGAAGGAGGGTGGAGTATCATGCCGATGGAGGAGGGGCCGTGCAGGAATAGGGCGGGTTAGTAACCTTATCATCAGCGGGCTGGAGGCTCACCTTGGCAAGTGGGAGCCTGGACCAAAGGTTCCAGAGACAGGCCAAAATGGCATACCTTGTGGGAGCTCCATCAACTCCTCTCGGGGCCCGTCGGCCATCCGGGCCTTCTGTCGCTTGGTCATGGCTTTCGGGGTCGCGTCGGTGGCAAAGGCCCGCTCGTCATCGCTACTAAATCTGGTAACGGTTATGGGTTGGGGTTGGTAGGGAACGTGACGGCTGGTTAGGTCTCAATAGGAGCGGTAGGATTGGTTAGGAATGCAGAGCGCCTATAACTCGAGCCGCGATGGCCTAAACGATAAACTGTTCGAAGTAACCTACTCTTCTGTTGAGGATACGGGAGAGGTGAGTGAGTTAAGTGTTCACAAACGAGAAATTGGGGTCGATAGAGGAGGGAGGTCAGTACCGTATGGCCATTCGTAACGGGATCGGCAGAATTCCGAGATACAGCGCTAATTGCGAACCTATTACGCACGAAGCCCCAAACCTACCTTCATCTTGCGAGCCGATAGGGTCATCTAGCTCTTCTACGTCGTCGTCGTCGACCAGCTCCTCATCATCGTCATCACCGACAACGTCTTGGTCGTCGCTGCCTTCGCTGGACTCGTCATAGTCTTTGACTGACCCGCGGCCGGTCGGCCCTTTGGTTTCCCGTGAAGCTTTGGAGATGCTGGTCGCATTCTTGCGGGTCGGGACTGAGGTGTGACCGCCATGGTGGCTCTTGGGTGGTGGTGAAATGTTCCTGACTTCTCCGTCATCACCGTCGTCACTCGCAGAGATAAGGTGACCGGCCTTAGCGGCCCCACGGCCGCGCTTAACACCAGCCACTTGACCGGATTTGGCCAGGGCGCCGGTTTCAATAGCTTCCCCTTCGCTACCTTCATTACCGTCGCTATCGCCGTCCTGAGATCCAACTCTATTGCTGTTGTCATCGCTAACGTCCGCGTCATCGTCATCAACATCCATCTCGTCATCCTTATTTCCTTCCTCCTCTTCATCGGACGTATAGTACACCTTGCCACGGCGACTGCTAGGTGTACTCGCAGTTGAGCCCTCGATCTTGCTACGTGCAGAACGGGACGCTGGCTCGCGTCCGCGACTGGAGTTGGAAGGCCGGCCCCACGCGGACGTGGTACTCTCGGGTGACGACGAAATAAGTACGCCGGAGCCTCGCTGGGCGGGGGATGAGGGCTGCATGCGACTCTCGTGTGGGCTAACTTTACGGCCAGTCATCCGTCCAGTCGGCGTACTGGAGGCAGACGCCGCGGCACGCGTTGGTTTACGTCCAGTCGAGGTGGCCACACCGCGGACTTTGGGCGGCGGGGTCGACGGCGGGGATGATTCGCTCTGCTTGCGTATCCGTGTGGATGCACGAGTGGAGCGTTTAGCGGGCGTCGAAGGTCCCATGTCGTAGGTTTATGGCGATATGAGAGGGGGGGTTATGTGATAAAATTGATTGTACGATTTTGTCACGCAAGGATGGCAGCAAAGGTTAAATCAGGTGATGAGGAATGCGTGAATTTGGCAGGAGAGAGTAGAAGTAGGCAAAGTGGTCGAACATGAATAGGGCCTGACCATATGCATGGAAACTAGCCAACTATGCGCCTGTGGATATCCGTTTACCTGTAACCGGCAAGGCCATAACTGACTATAAAGGGGCTTTGGGCCACTTTACCATACCCCAATTCTGATTGGCCGACGTATGTGTGGCCCCTCTGTTCACTGATAATCAGAGGAGTCTCCCCGCTTCTAGTTCCTAGTAGCTATATCGATGGTGTTTACCCGAGCTCACTTCGACACAGCGTTCCCTGTGTCCACACCTGGTCCAAAATGCTAATTCTGATTTTTTAGTCAAAATCAAAGCTAGGTAGGCCATAGGCCCTTTCGTAACATACTGTATGGGCCATTTGGAGATAATACAAGTTTCGGCGGTGAGGAACGGCGTGTCTACGGTGAGTGCTCGATGGGATGACAGTGAACGCGTTTAGGCATAACGCCATGCCTTGGCGGGTGGAGGCAGAACTATGGTTACCCTGTCCCGCCAGGGAGTTGATATTGCTAGAAACATAGGGGCAGGTCATGGACGGACGGTGCACCTCTAGGGGATAACCTTGGCTTTTGATGTTTACCGTCACGCCTCCACTTCCTAAAAATGGAGGCGTTGGACTCTTTTGACTGCATCACCTTACTACCTTCCTCCTCCAACCCTACTCTACCCCCAACTGCCCCCACCATCTTTTTCTGGCCCAGCAGTGGGGTCGGGGGTGTGTACAGGGAGAATAGTTTGTCTACCTCATATCTGTGTTCTGCTAGCGTAGCTGGCCATTATCAGGACGAGGTTGGAGGGAAGCACTGTGAAATAAAGGGTTGCGCGCTACAAAAGGGGTGGCCCGTTCGACCGGACTAGGGAAAACGAGGTAGCCCCGCCCTAAATCCTCTTGCATATGAGGGTGGCCAGATGGTGAAAATCAACGTGTCGAGGAGGGAAGGTCGCAGTTGTCGAATGTGTCTCGGTTGGGGAGACTTGTGATCCAAATATTATAGGCGGATTGTGTGACGCAGCGCAGCGGTTGGGGCAGACGCTGGGGGAAGTTGTGCTGTCCATATTAGGTAATTTTGTCACCATGACCTGTCGTTCCCACCGCTCTGGCGCTGGCTAGCTAGCGGCCGCAGGCACTTTGTACGCCATCGTTTGAGGTACACACAGGGCGCTTTATGGTCGTTCCTATTCTAAAGTTCACCCTTTACCACTCATACTGCCGTACCCGGTAATACCTGGACTTTCATGATAATTCAAACATTAAGGTGATAACTAAGTAGTCGTACGTACCAGTCGGCACTTTGCCTTTTTCGTAACTTTACCGTGATCCTCCATCCATTACCGACCATATTTCCACACGAATCGGACTGATCCCTCCCCCACTTGGTTTCGCCAACACATTTAGCAGCGTCGTTGAGGTGGCGACCAGCAGAGTGGAGCACCAACCCCACGCACCAAACCTTACCTGAAACGGATACCTTGCTGGAAGTGGTTAACCTATTAGTGACATCACATTCCCATGGCCACTCATTATCGATCATCTCTGCTATTCTTCAGTCCAACGCACAGCATTTAGGATGAAAACAGGTCAGCCGCCCACAAGTAGGTCACTGAGCATCGCCTACTTATCCATGGCACTAAAACAGTATATAGCCGCTCCCTAATAGGGGCCTGCCGACATGAAACTTCCTGCCTCTAAGCGCTAACTGGGTAGGGTGTATACTACGAAAGCTCGACATGGCTTTCAATAAAGGAGCACCACGGCTACAAGTCAAGCCTGAAACGGTACTGCGATACCGCCATGGTTTACAGGTTCTCCTAGCGCCACTGCACCACACTTGATGCTGACTAGGCTGAGATGACTATGGCATAGGCAGGCAGAGGCGTGGTTTCGTAGTTCCAAGTTCTCCAACACGTATTTTTTGCCTCGTAGTTCGGTGCTGGCCATCAAAGTTTGAACGATCAATGAGATGAAGGATATGTCGGCCTATCGAGGATTTGGGCAGAAATTTCCCGAGAAAGGAAGGTGCTGAGCTCTGATTAGCTCGGAGATCAGATACAACGGGACTTTGGGTACGTGAAGATGGTTCATCAACCCGCCACCCGTTGTACAAACCTAACCCCCCCACTTCCCCCTCGGGATCCTCTAATGACCCTAAAATCAACCGAGGCACGACGGAGGGTACATTTGGCACTCTGATCCTCGATTACGGTTGGATTGCACCTCACCACCTAACATGAAATACACTTTTAATGGCAAGCCTGGGAACTGGTTCCTAGGGTGAGAAGAAAGCGATCGTACGTTTCCGAGAACAATGTCAAGCGAGCCTTCGAGACGCTCTGTAAGCCGTCAGGGCTTCAATCAATTTAGGCGACAAGGTAACGGGTCTACCCGGTGGAAGTAATTGGTAAGATTAAACCCGTGCCCTAATCCATGCGCCCCTCCCAAGCACGGTAGGCGTGTGACCAATGTCAGCCACTGATGCGGTTGTCCGATATGCAGGTAGGCAGAGGTGGGGACAATACATGGTAACCTGCAGCGTCAGGTTCCCATACCCACGCCGCCCCCCCCTTCAGATATACCATTGTATCCATTGTGTGCCCTGCGATTTCCACCAAAGAACACTGCTGTGGCGCTGGTGAGGAAAACGAGAAGAGGTACAGGGCTTCGCAGGCCGCCGTGGCATGACCATAGTGTGAAAAAATCCGTTGAGGATCAGGGCGTGCCTTCGCGATTGTCCTGGGTACGCCATCGGTGTGAACGTCCTTGTTTGGTATGGGTGTTCAATTATCTCACTGGTCCGTGGATAGGGCCCGGTAGGGTTACGGTCGGGTGTTGGTCGGATACCACATGCAGGTTTCTGTCTACCATGAATATAGGTACCGCAGTTAGGGTTACAGGCACACCACTGCCCCTCATTATACAGGTGATGTGTGAGAGACCCGGCGTCTCACCACGATCCGTAATTGTTTTCAGCTAGAAGCCTACCTGTGAATGCTCGGAGGCATGGGTGCTGCGAACTGCCAGACGCGCTTCATGCTGGGGGAAATGCTACACCCCGAAGGCTAATGACCATGACTAACTGATTTCATCAAACCTTCCGCCTCTAGATCCACCAGGGTGTACCTAGGCCCCCTCGACAACGAGAACTAACATGGGTGGCACGTAATAAGTGTCTCCGCTGGAATCCCTTACCTGATCAACACTGAACACACCATTAAAAAAAATCTCGGACAACGGTGGATGGACCCTCTTTCGTTGCGACTAGACTAGCTCAACCCCGGTCGCCCACCTTGCCGGCGGATCTACCAAGATTGCCAACCGCGGGTTGCCCGACCCCTCCCCCCAATAAACCGGTCTCCAGTCGGAATAATGTCGCGTATGAACGAATACAAATAATGCCACGACCTTAGAATGTACTAATCGACACGTCAAATCGACAAGGGTATACCCTAGCGAAACGGCTCAGGCTACATGGTAACGTAATTGACACTTGACTAGGTAGAGTGACTAGACTCGTCCGGTGACCAGGATATAGCACTCAGAAACCTGACACACCTGAACAATGAATCTACCGTGGCATGGGGACTGACTATGGCCGTACGGATGCGGGTGTGCTTACACCACTCGTAACTTTGAAATACCAGCCCAATGCGGCTCACGGGGAGGCAGGCTTGTCGCAAGTCCACGGGTAGGAACTCCGCGTGTCATTGTCTAGATTTTTCGCCGTTGGCGGGCGCCAAATTAGATATCCGAGAACCGAGTGGAAAGCAATAGCTGGAGGCGCTCCAGCCCGATATTCCCGCCGTCGAAAAGCTTGAGATTCGAGATTTCGACATTGCCATGCCCACCGGTTCGCTTGAGCGTTGGGGATATGATCTAACCGGAGAAGCCCCTTCCAAATCTCACAACTGAATTGGCACAGCTTGAATATTAAGTTATAATGAACGATCCTATATCGTACAGAGTTGCGGTCTTCAGCCAGCGTAAGGGATTTGAGAAATGCAGGGTATCTGCAAGGCGCATCAGGTCGGATATCAATGCAGATGGTGCGGTACCGTCGGTCGTTGTGACACGACATGAGGTTGGTGAGATTACACACAGTGCACTTTTCTTTGTCATTCATAGGTACCAGGGCCGGTACAGCTGCTCCCCGCCGCAGGACGCAAGGCCACCCGCCGCGTGCCGGAATGCCTGATTTGCGGCGACATTCTAATACATGGGTGATAGTACGAGATGAAACACTGACATCCTAAAAAAGGGAAATTTGTCAGCGTGAGGTTAGCCGAAGGTCAAAGCTGGTGGGAACGAGCGAAACGAAGTATGTGCGTGGGTATGAGAATGAGTGAGGGGCTGTGTAAAGTGGGCCAGGCCACGTATGGGGACAGCGATCTACTGTAGCAGGCGAAGAAATAGGAAAGAAGGGTGAATGGTGGCGCTGCCTGGCAAACGGATAGGGTGAAGACGCGTTTCCGTGGTAAATGGGCTGTGGGATTGCGTGGGGCGACCGTTGGGTGTTGAGGGAGGTAAAAAGGGGTCGTTGCGGTGAGGGAGTGGGGAGGGGGAGGGGGGAGTGCACCTGCCTTCTGGCGAAGACCCCAAGTACACCAGATTGGATCTACGACACCTGGTAGGTTGCTAGTCTGGGGTACCTGCCAGGCAGTGGCGGAGTCCAACTCCGAATACACACTCACATCCCTAAACGGATTACCCATTCAGTACCACTACGTCGTGTACCGCCGGTGTACTTGGCATTTTAAGACAGTAATGAGCGCGGACCTACGTTATTACCACTCACTGCCATGGTGGGAAGGACGAGGCCGCTTTAGCCGCTCGAGATGAACCCACCACCCCGTGCAGAAATGGTACCCGTGGCACATTGCCATACTGTCACACCAAGCCCACATTAGAGAGTAGATAGGGCAAGAGCGGACGGTACGTATAGCTCAGTCGCACCACACCCATTCACGATCCTACGCTTCATCGCGCTGTAATCTACTAATAACTTTAATGAAGGAGAAGATCTGGCGAATAGCTATTTTGAAGCCACCTCAATCTGCGCAAGGTCAAGGATGTGGCTACCCAGTACCAGTCCCGGCCGTTTGCAGCACCTTCATAAATAATATTAGGCAGCAGCGTTATGCCTGAGTCATTAAAGAAATGACAGTAACAGGTTTCGGGCCGTAGCTTTAGAAGTGAGGTTGCAAACGTTGGCTGATCATGGGAGGTAGGAACAGGACGAAAATGACTCTGGCCAATAGGGTGTAGAAGTTTCGTGGCACAGTGAGGAAGAGGGCCAGTGGCCATAAGGGTGTGGGGTAGATCGTCTGCCCCCCTCCCCTCCTGCTACGGGATCGATTAGGATTCTATCCGCCTGAGCAGTGACCTAAACAAGCCACCGTGAGTATGCAACCTCTCCCTGTTTCTGGCCCCACCAACCTTCCTAATAGCAACACTTAATACCCGCTGATCAACCACCATATGCTATTTTACTACACTTGACCGCTACCCTTGCCTTCGTAAGCACCATCTTTTTTGGGGGAAAAGAACGGTATAGCTAGTCCCTTCGGCTCACCTCCAATTCACACGCAGAGTACCTCGTAGACCATGTGTAGCGTGTGGAGGGGAGGTGACAACCTGGCTCTCCTGCTTAACGCCGAAATGAGCGACATCGGACTGCAGAGGGTGGACAATCTGCGCGGGTGCCCCACATAACCCACCAGATCAGTACCTTCAGTTTTGCCGGCCTTGGGCTAGCGATTGACCACCTGCCGCTATGTGCGCAGTCCGTAACTTTCTGCGGCTTTATCCCGCCACCGCCACCAATTCTGTGTGTCCAATGTCAACCCGGATGGTCCATCTCAGTCTTCTACGAAACATTCATCGCACCGCTTAATGAATCAGTAACTAAGGCTTCACTGGGACCACGGAATAGTGAAAGAATGTCGCAGGTCAGCAGCAGTTCTAGGTTTCTAAAGAAGTGTTCACCTTACAGTACCTGGGCTGGAATCGGGGAAGGAAAGTGCAACCCTTCCCGCTTCCCACGATTGCCCTTTTTCTAAATACAAATCATCCCACAGCTACCTACCAAGAGTCTCAAGTTCAGGCGCACTGGAACCTCCTCAATGGGGGTGTCCAGGCGAAGGGCAGTGAAACTGTCGGTGGTGGAAGCTGAACAAACTAAACAAGGATTCAATACCCCGGGGATGGACAGGGGCCACGCTAGCAGGCGTCCCGCCCCCAATTGAGCAACCACTAAGTGGGACATTGGACCTCGGACTTAGCCCGCCGAGGTGCCCCCGAGTCCCTACTTCGCCGCCTCACCCCCCACCACACCCTGCCACTCTGCGTACGCCCCCTGCCCTCGCCTCTCTCCAGCCTGCGCCCATTATAGCAGTATTGACAGCCCAAAAGTCCCAAATTGGTTATCTAATTCATGGTATGCGTCCCTGGTCCAACCTTGCCGCACATAACGATGAAGACAAAAAAAATCAAGGCTAAGAGGAGGGGGGTGTAAGTGGGGAATCAGACACTGGTAAACCTATTAGGAAGGAATGATGGTCTGCCTTGTTAATGTTACTTCTAGTGTCGTACTCTGCAAATTTTGTACCTGACCTAGGGGTGCCAGGGAACGGTACGAAGAGGGAGACAGTCCCCTCTCTAAGCAGAGGACGGGAGCGAGCAGGTAGACGGGGCCGACCAGAACTGGTAATGTAACCCTAACTCGTTGCTAATGAGTCAGTTAAGAGCTGGCGCGATGGACTACGTTGAATCTAGACGTTCTTCTCAAGCATTATTCGTTGTAAATGAATTGTTAAAACTCTAAGGATATCGGGGCACTTTCCGACTGAAAGAATGTGGTGAATCTGGAAACCAAGCAGACTTAGCGCGTTAGGCAGAGGAAGAACGAGCCACTACCCTGCTGGTGGTCCTCCTGGTTTTCCCAGATATCCTGATAAACCCGACCGGTACCGAGATGTTCATTACCTTTCACCCCCCGACGTTGCTTGGCCTTGGGAAACTGTAAGTCAGTGTACAAGCTACTGGGTAGTCCCATACTAGAAGCAATTGCAGGCCTCTGTGCCCGAGCTTTACGAAATATCCACACCACCCTGCCCTAGAGCTTCTTTGGTAGACCATGACAACATAGTAGTGGTCAATGGTTGCACTGCGCAAAGGAGGTGAATAGAACGGTCATTTCGCCGTAAATCTACATGGTAGGCTTGTTCTCCGCTTTTAGACCCTCCGCAAATAAATGACGAGGTAGACGTCCAAGGCTTTCCCCTAACTGTCCAAACTGAAACAAATAGTTCACCTCAGATTAGGTGAATTCCGCTTAACCGTACGCCGTGGTGGGGGTGGAAAAATAAGTTCCGCAGCCCATGCACCAGGGGCCGCGGGCCCCTGGTTACTGCCTTATTTCAGCCGACACAATTCACCAAGGACGTTTCGTCTGCGCCCCGGCTGCACCCAACGATGCACGGGGGCCTTCTGGGTTGCCCATCTTGAGTAATCCGTGGATCCACCGCTGTATAGTTTGGTGCACGTCGTACAGCCCCTTTTCCCGCCTCCGTTCATTTTAAACCCGCTGGCGATTCAATGTAAAAAAAATGTAATAAATCAGCAGGCAAGGGCTGGCATGCAGGCCGGGTAGGAGGTTAGAGAGGTCGGCCCTCACTTATGTTACATATACATTATTCGAGCAGAGCAGTCCGTTTCTTTCTTAACCTGAAGTACCGAAAGGTGCGTCTAACCCCATTGCCCTACCGCAACTTCCATGCAGCGCTTTGAAACGCTGAGTGTTTTTCAGGGGAATGCCAGGCTGTCTCAGAATCGGGAGGGCAGAGTGGCTATCGTGGACCTACCGGATTGTCCCATTTTTCTCTTTCAGGGCCTGCTCATCCTCCCTCGAAATTAAACCCACTGACCCTAAAACTTGGTGGGTTACTGACTCAACTCCCATGCATTCCCATTTTCTGCATTACCCATTATTGTTTACCGTAATGCGTATGAACGGCCGGCACGGAACATAGTTCCAGAATGCCTTCCGCCCAGCGGATCGCACTACTTTGGTATCTGTAGAACAATCATAATAGAAGGCGAGGAGCCATGCGTAGCGAACCTGTACCGCTGTCCCAAACCCTGGCTAGCCTCGAAGCAGCAACTATGGCGCCTACAACACCTTACCCCATCTGACGCCGCGTGACATAATAAATGGACACGTAGTAAATGAAAATTGTTTGGGTTATCTAATGCGAACAAGACGTTAGGACCCTTAGTAACCCCCGGAAACGAGTAATTTGGCAACCAAGCGTAAGCACTGCGCTTGCTGACAAAAAAAAAAGGGTTGGGGATAAAGTATGCCTCTAATCCACCACAGACTTGGACAAGTTCCCTCCCCCACTCCGCTCTCCCGTCCCCACTTCGAAGTACTACCTAGGTCTGACCCAATTCACGCCGACGATATTGAACCCCTGACTTGATAAGGGTGCACCCACGTTTCTCCCTTCCCTCTTTATTAGTACACCCTGCCACACACCCCTTTTTTAACCAGCTAATGACCATCTTGGCCATCTATTTTTACATTCCCACGGCTTACCTAATTGGTGTTTTAGGAGGGGAGACGACCACTCAGGTGATGGTATCTCGTATCGCACAACACGGGAGTGATGCCGCCCACCCTGTTTTCGTCTTTGCACATCCTCCCAATATTAATTTAGGTGTGGGACGTCATGGACTACGTGTGTGGAGAGGGGGGAAGCGTTTAGTCATTGGGTGCGAGTTATCGGGGTCTATTTATAGACCATCACGCTCATCTCTCGGCACCTCCCACAGTCCGTTGATCTAAAAATAGTATATATTTATAGAATCATCCCCACTGCCCCGCCAGGTGATACCTCCAAACAGGTAATGTATTTTTAGACCACAGTTGACACCTTGAAATACTGGCATCATATTCTTTTATTTGCAGCAGCGCCCACGCTATCAGTAATATGGAATAGTAGTCTCCTGTGGCGCTCCGCTTGTAACCGCCAGTAGAGTTGGCCTGTTATATCTCTCGTTCTCAGAAACTCAAGATTCTAGGAAGCCCCGGTTCGAAATCTGCAATCGTAAAACCAATACATAACTTCCTTCCGGTTGGACGAAGATTGGCAAGTATGGGCCACTACTTGACCGTACCCCTAAAACCTTGTCAACCGTCAGAGTTGGTGCGCTCTAGGGATGGTGGTAATAGTGACGACTTTCCGAGATCGTCACCTATAGCCTAATAATAGCGTAAAGTATGTTAGCTACCAGTCGGATTAATCTGCGTCCGAGTTGCTCCCCATGGCACAGGCCCAATCGCGTACGTTCCTCTACTCCCCCTTTTTTTGTAGCCATGGGGTCCCTTCTGATGCACACATAGTGTGAGTCTATTACCATAACCCCTATTCATTTACTTGATGGCCAGCTGACCCTGGCCAATATATTCACTTGGTATACGCTACAACCTACGTTTTGGGGCTCTTAAGCCCAACTTTCAACACGACGTGTGGTGTACGTTAGGGACTTTCAAGTTCAACTTTGGAACGGTCTGCCTCAGAGGGAGTCGGTTCGAAATGCCTACTTGGACTATCATTTGATAGGAATTCACTAAACCATTGGAGCGCCAGCCTGAACCTGTCAGAACTCGAAGAGTCTACATTCTGATATTAGTATAGACCTAACTAACGGTTCGAGTACCTAGATACCTACCGGCGGTGAGTGGTGTGACTAAATGTCAGCGGAGAAATAGCCTTCTAATTCGACGAGCACATCCGAAGTAATTACCTACGGCTCGATAGAATAAGTGCCAAGCCCCGTTTTCCTTCGAAAGAGCTGTGTATTTCTCAAGGGCCAACTAACGGTACGCACGGTCAGAAGAGACCCAATGAAATCCAGTCGGATATAAAATTAGAACACCATGTCTCACGAAATCTTCCATGACGCCAGAATGAGGTACTATCTATCAACAAAGTCGGGATTTGCCAATTTGGCAAGGAGACTGCGTTTCGAAGAGCTTGACCACGCCCACTTCGCCGTTCGCACACCCCCATACTCTCGACTACGCTGAGTGGTGGAAATTCTCCGCGTATCGAATTGGTACCAACCAATTGCCATACAGGATGGAACAAGGCTAATAGTTTGTTTCGCCCCCCCCGCATTTCGGTAAGCCCGTTCTCTACCAAACTCTGTCGTCGCTCTAGCCACCAATGACAATCTCGGAGACGCGTGCACTTCGGCCCTGGCGATCATCCCTCCCCCCATTCTATACTTGACTTCTACCTGAGATATGGCTAAATCGCAGTGGTTCGCTAGACCAACCGACTCGCTCTACTTTTACGCGAATCATTTACATGTGAAAGTCGTAGAACGAACGGCGTTACAGGGAGCTGGGGTGACAACTGCCGGACCAGGGGAGGGGGAGTATTTAGCCGGGCGAATAGGAGCTCCTACCTGCGCTAAAATTAACCTGATCCGCGACGAGATAGTCGGTACGCCATTCATGGGGGCCTGTTGTGCCATCGCCGTCCCTTTTCCACCTCCACCACTGCCACTCTCTACGGCCACCTCGCCTTTGCCACAGTGCTCGCTTGAATTGCCGTTGATCTTTTTACCTGTCTTTTTGGCTGTCAGATAACAATATATTACATCCTTTCGTACTATAGATACCAGATCTCGTTCTAATTATACTGTCCTCATTTTTATCCTGTCCCAAGGAGAGTAAGTCGATAAGAGCATCTACAGACCAAACGAGCTCTCGATGAATGGTCGAAAGTTATTTCAATATCACGCTAACCCACTGAAGAGAGCGAGGTTCAGAAAAAGAGAGGGTGAGAGAGACAGAGTGACCAGTGACTTCTATTTTTAACGTGGTCAAGAATATCTGTAAATCTCTATTCTGGGTTGGAATTATTGAGATAGAACGTTACCAGAGTGTTGACTGGAGAGTATTGCAAGGGAAGGAAGAGATAGGATGAAAGGGAGGGAAAAGAAACCGCGACAGGTGCCTTGACGTTCGCTAATAAAGATTAGCCAAGGACCAGGGTAGCGCCTGTGGCAAGCCCATGGGAGATCATCGCCACGATAGTAACGTTTGCTGGCTTGACGTTCCAGAGTAGGTGGCAACACTTAAAGAAAAGCAAGAGTGAGGTTTTTGTGGGAGCATGCCATTTACCCTGTGCGCTGCAGCTTAGGACCCCAATCAATGGAGGATCCGGGGGCTGGTCTTGTCAGTATAGCCTATTGATAAGTATTTAGGTGTGACATGGGCGGTCCTCTTTACGCGCCAAGGACTGTCGTACTACTGGGGAGGTGATCACAGCGTACGAAATGTCGCCCCCCTATCTCTCTCTTTCTCTTTCTCTCTCCCTTCACCCTTCTCACTCATCTCCAGATACTGTCCCTAACTTGTCCTACCGCCAAGGCCGTGTATTTTCCTTGCGAGCGAACCTGGCGCGGTCAATCTAAAATTAGGTCCACGTCCGCCGCACTAGTAATCTAAAAGCACTGATCGATGGACGCTAGATGTACCATCGGACAGATTATGACCGGGGCTATTCCACGTACGGGCGAGGTATATACCCCACACGCATCAGGGTAGCCACGCTAGGAGGCGGCTTCCAAGTGCTACACGGACAGGTTAACCAGGTCGATCACGACGGCGGTGTAGCAAAGTTAGACGCGCTGTTTTTGGAGGGGGACATTGAATTAAGTTGGCGGAAAAAATTGGCGTGCGGAGGAATAAGCACTGTCATTCCTAAGCACGCGAGAGTGAGCCCGTAACGATCAGGGCCTTGTTACGAAACCCTTGTAATGAACAACAAAGGTATGGTTGGACAGGTACACATTCGTGATACCTTGCGACAGGACTTGGCATCGAGGCCCGATCCCTCTATAGTCGTCTTGTTGTCAATGCAGCTCTGCCCGATACCAAAACAAATCGCTCTGGTAGTTTTGGGGTCCCATTTTCGCCCGGGTCTGTCACGGATTCTCCATTAGGTCTAGTTATCCCTTAGCCCTCCGTCGCCTACCAGGAACTTGAGACGCTCCTAGCCAACTCAGGTACGCACCTTTTTTTTTCCTTGCCAGTTTTCGTGCCCCCTCCCCTCACTTACCGCTTGCCCTGTAGCCTATCCGCCTGGACTCCCAATCTCTGCTCTGGTAAGTTTAGGGCCATGACTCGCCAAGAAACGATCGGGTTGGCTAGGATTAAGTTACCAATTGGCTCAAACCTTGGCCTCTGCTCTGACAGCGATTGCCGTTCTCAGGCAGGATCCTAATTGGCATCTCAATTTCTATTCCCACCACCGAATACCATTGAACCCCGTCCACGTGAGCAAGGCTAGGGTATCTTTTGCATAGAGCTGACTAAAAATATGCAAAAGTGTAATACAAGCATCGTACGAGTAGTAGTCGGCGAGTACCAAGCCGACCCCCCCCCTCATTACAGTAGGTTCTAGCTTTTACCAGTAGAAACGAAAAGGTGCGTCTGTGCGATGTAACGCCACGGAAAGGAGATACGGCCGCAATCTATTTTTAGCTCGCACCCAGTACCCCTCTTGCCACTCCTCGTTGTCGAGGGCATGTCCCTTTCAGCACGGTAGGGGCGAATTTCGTATAAGTGATACAAGCTGTCTCCTCTGGAGGGGGGCGGTGCGGGGATGAGCCCCTTACTTGCAATGTCGGAAAAAGGCGCTGCACGCCATGCTGTTTCATACGCATGGCGACCCACTCGTAATAAATATGGGAAGGGGGAGGTATAGCTTCAGAGAATGACATAAGGAAACTCAATGCCTATTAAATGTACCACCTAGCCGGATATGCCATCCGGCCGCAGTAACCACAACCAGTGGTAATGGATTAAGAACTGGAGAGGCCATTTTAATGAATTGGCGGGTCACTGCTCTTCGTCTATCAGATTAGTTATCTAACACTAATGAGGCCCGTCGGAAGCCACGCAGTTAAGATGTTAGCCAACTGTGGCTATACAGACTAGGCGGTGCCACCATGTCGGCGACTAGGCCGTGGATTTACGCTCCCCGCCAAGTTTTAGGGGTTAGTAGGCTTCGACTTTCCACCATCGCTCTATTAGACTTCGTCGCTGATTAGTGAGGCGAACGCCACATACCGCGTCACACATGTTGCGTAGCCTAGCCCCAAGTTGCCACTTATCGTCCCTATTATAGGCGTTTCGTATACCGATTTTATCCACTAGATGCGCTTACTGGCCGTTCTCGTGAATTACTATGCAGCCCACTTTCTATCGAAATCATATACGTAATTGTAGTTGTAGTTTAATCCGCAGTTACTGTGTTAAGGACCCATGATTTAGCGATGTTGCCGTACCCCATCAGGGCGGGGGCGGGCTAGGTCAGGCCACGCGGCGACGACCTGCTGACCCTTGTGGTGTGGCGCAACAGCCATTAAGCGTTGTGAATTACATCCCTTTAGCCGTAATGTCACAGGTCATGAGAATTCAGTCTGGCCCCATCTCAGCAGCAGTGACACGCTTATTGACCGGTCGGGCGTGGTGCAGTTAAGGGTGGTAAGGGGCGCGAGGGATAATATCCAAAAAGGGAGGGACGGTGGGGCTCGGAACTCCCCAAACTTTGGTGTAACCAACCCCGCTGTGACGGCCATCCCCGTCAAGTGATACCGTTCCAAATGGCCGTCCGGTCATTATCAATAACCCGATCATCGAATGCGTTCCCTCTTAGTCCATCCCACCTGTACCACACCTGGGTTGGATTGGGTCGTCTGGCCACGAGAGGTAGCCAAGTGTGGGTGGGCCGGTCGGCGTTTAATACCTGGCAATCGCGCCGATCATTTAGGCTTGACCACTTGGCCCGGTTCTGGAAGAACGTAGTGCGGAGCTCTCCCTTACTCCCTACTCCGAATTAATAGAAAGAATAATGTTAACTGCAGCTTGGATGGGTTTTACCAGACGAGCAAACGAACTACAACTGGTCAGTGAATATTACAACCCGAAGCTACCCGCGAAACGCTTGGCCTATCACCAAGCATACGTCTTCCGCCTAGACGACCTGTTAGCCAATACCTATACCCTCACTTATTGGTATCCCACAGATCGCTGCGTCAGGCTGATACGTTTGCGAATGGCGGTCAACTGGCCTGCATGCTTGGTCAGTAAAGCAAGGACAGGAACCGATCTTCCCAGGAAATTGTGCAAAGAGGGAAACGACTAGTAAGGATTGACCTGTGAGCCCCGCCTACTCTTTCGGCGCTCGCTAAGTCCGAAGCGGGAAGGGGGGAAACATGAGCCATGCAGTCGCCTGTGGAACCAAAATGAAAGTGAAAAAATGGGAGATGTGGCCCAACTCGTTAGTCGGAATGTGGCTGGGAAGAACATGCGAGGACGGAGTGCTATATCGACTAGTTAGGTCCTCCCCCCTCGCTTTCTAAGCTATACATTGCCCATTGGTGAACCATCCGACGTGGCAGGTACAATTCTAAACCCAATCAGCTTAGGTAATACTTTGCAACGCGATTACGGCCGCAGTTCATATTATGTCTAAATCTGCGCTACTCTACTGAAGTTGGGAGTGAATGAATGAGTTTAACCCAGTCCAGAGATTCACTTCTGGGCAAACTCGGAATCTTGATGGGCCCCGCAGAGGCTCTCACCCTAAAAAGATAGCGGCTAAAAAAGGGGGGAATAAATGAGAGCGCTTGCAGCCTTGGGCTATGTCGACTAGTCCGTGGCCCTTTCACATTATTCCTCAATCATATAAGCCCCATGATCTCGACACCGCCACTTTATTCTTCCCGTGCCAGTGCCAAGCCTTCGAATCCCCCCTGCCGCCGCTTGCTAGTACCGACAGGGCCACATTCACATAATTACCATATTTGGTTGCACTGGTCGACCGAAGGGGCCGCTTGAGTCCACATTCGACATTGGACATGAGGTGGTTTCGGCGTTAATCGTTAGGCCCCACTGAGTCCGGGCAATGATGCCGTCTTTTCTTCACTTTGGATTATCCAACCCGCATTCCACGATGGAGAGGTAGAGGAAGAAACGGCTGTATTCCACCTGGGGTACGCCTGTTAGCCTAGTTCTCTGAGATCCGCTCCTAAACGGGTGGTTGTCGAAAACAAAACCACCACGGTTGGACTATCAACAACACCGCTATGGGGAGGGCAAGATGGCGGTAGTGTACATTCCCACCTCCGGATGTTAGCACAGAGGCGGCGACAGTGGGGAGTTCGACAGAGCATGGGGGAAGGGGGAGCCCTATCCTCTGGATAATCCAAACACCTTCCTCTTCAGAGTCTCTAACTTGGGTCAAGACTTGCAAGATGCTTTATTGGTGAGCAGGTGGGAGCGAGGTGGTTGATGGGCGATGCAATGCAGATCGCGAAGAAGTGGCCGGGTGGATAAAGCTGCGCGGCCCCATTCGGTGGCACTTCACGGGACGATAAGGGAACCAGCAACGTCAACGATAAAGTTTAAGGCGGACTGCGAACCATTCAGCGATGACTGATGGCTCTCCATCGCCCACTTTACCCGTATAGCGAAGTTCCAGGTCATCAATAGAAAGTTCCTGTGAGACACGTGGATTTCTACATCGCAGTCCATGGTATTTACATCTCCTGCGTTCATCAGGTCAGATGGGTACTTGCCAAATAGTCTATCCAGTGGCCGCAGCATTGGTCAATTCGAACCGATGGTAGTTCGGCATATGAGGGTATGTGCCTATACACCCGACTTTGCCGTTACCATGACGATAAAGGAAACAACCCGAGTCCTGGGATTTATTAGGTACCAGGGCGAGAGACCACAGATAGGTTCGACCGCTTTCCGTTTTATCGAGTCAACTATCCATGGCGGGTCACCAGCGACAGGGCCGATTGATACTGATGTTTACGCTGCAAGTGTCCCCGCCCATTTCAGGCCCCGGGTCTTGGCATCTTCCCCGGGCCCTCGGTCACCTGGAGTGTGGCCATGCCCGACATCTCTGATTCATGGGTCCAACGCTGGCACCAGGCTATAAAGCACACCCGGGCTCGATCGAATAGCAAATAGCCTAACCTTATCAGCGTGGACCGAAAACGAACCTGAATCAAAAATGATAGGGACCCGTGTAAGGGCCGCTTCGGGACCAGCCAAATAAAGTAAGGCTACCTGTCCAAGGTAGGTGGAACAGGTCTGATGTATCGGAAAATTACTGGCCAGACCGGACCAATAAGTAAGGACCGCCACTACCATGTCGGTTAGAGCTGAAGGCCGTAGCCGGGAAGAGCGAGTGTGCGACCAGAGGTGGCGGAATTGGGTGAGGTGAGCAGGAACGAAATAGGGCAGCCGGAGAGTATGGCGTATATTATACTGTTCCAGCGTTAGCAGACAAACATAAAGTCGGGGGAAAGGGAGGGAAGTAAAGTCCGCAGTTAGGCGGAGGGATGAATATCGGGGAGGGTCGATTTCTAAAGAGAACGGTGCGCCCTTGGGCCAGGCCAGCAGTCGGTACAGATCCTCCCCACCCCGTTTCCGACGCACCCCTCTCTTGCTGTTCGGCCCTGGCTTTCCCCCCCCCACCACCACCATGAACTAGCAGCGTGATGTGTGGGGCGTGGGTGTGGGCGTGGGTCGTATTACCTTTTTTGGACTGGGTCGGTAGGCTTGGGCAAGGTCGGCCCACCTCGCTACCCGCTTTCCCTCACTACTCTACGCTGACTGGCGGGGTTCCTCTACCAGGGGGTATTGCCTCCCTCTCCCACTCGTACCCGGTTGGGTTCTTTTTTTAGTCCAACCCATCCCACCCCACCCTTCTTTTCCTTTCATCGTCTGCCCTCTTTTTGATTTGATTTTTTCCACCTCCCCACCCACCATCCCCTTCAAACCTTAGTCCCCCCCTGTCCGCCCGTGGACCTCAATTCCCAGAGTGCCCCGTCACGTATAAAAGCACTGACCTGCCCCCGCCCTCTCGGTGTGTCATCACACTTACTGACCATTCCTATCTATCTGGTTCTCGAGACCATCCTACTCCACTCTGCTCAGCAAATACCTATATTCACCTCTCTATCTACTTCCTCAATTCAATTCCCAACAACCAGCTTGCCTTCACCATATTTTCATCTGTGCTTGCCGGCATCTACCGATTCCTACCTCTTTACCTGATTAATACTTCTACCCAACCACTCCATTATACGCAGCACACAACATGAACGCCGCCCCAATGGCCCACACCGCTCCGACCCAGTCACTGCTCAGTTTCTCGGGTCACACATCCGACGACTTCAGCTCATACGCGTCCTTCTTCACAGCCGAGAGCATGAGCCCGGCGTCCAACGCCGACCTGACCGCCCAGAACCCCTACCAACAGTACCTCCACATGGCCAGCTACCTACCTGCCTTCTACATCCCTTCCCCGGACTCAACTGCCCTGGCTGCCGCCTCTCTCTTCAATACCCCGCCAGCCTCGCCCAAGCCAGTCTCCCAGGTCCCGTCGACGACCGCCTCCTCTACCTCCTCCTCCCCACCCCTAACTCCGGCCACGAAACCCATGTCTGCCCCGACATCGCCCACAAAGGTCAAGCTGACCGCCAAGCGGGCCCCGCGCACCCGGACGCGGTCCTCCCCGGACCACATCCCGCGCCCACGCAACGCCTTCATCATCTACCGGCAAGAAAAGCACCGTGACTTGGTGGCCACTCACACGGGACCCAGTATTCCCAACAAGGACATTTCCAAGATTATCGGCCGCATGTGGAAGGAGGAGGCCGAGTTGGTCAAGGACGAGTACCGCCGTCGGGCCGAGGACGAGAAGAACGCCCACGCCACCACTTACCCGGACTACAAGTACTGCCCGCGCAAATCAAAGAACCCGAAGAAGCTGCGGTTGGCTGGTACCCCCGACCCGGCCGCGGCTCCCATCTCCCCGGCCCTCGAATTGCTTGGTACCCCGCCCCTGATGGCATCTTTGTCACCGGCCGCCGTCCCTGCGGCCACCCCTGCGGCCACCCCTGCGCCTACCACTTGCACTACCGCCGCCACCTCACCGCTCCTTTCGGCAATGTCGCCGTTTGACCCCTCCGCTCTGGGCGCCATGTTTGATCCCTCCTCCATGTGCTACCCTGCCTTCCCCGACTTTGATACTGCTCTGCCCGTGTCCTCCACCCTCGCCAACTTTGATATGTCGACCACCTTTGATCCTTCATTGTTGAACCTCGACTTCATCCAAAGCTTCCTCCCCCAGCAGTAAGCGCAAATTGGCTCTGGCTTTCTGGTCAGTTATTCTTTTTATTGTGCGACACCGATTATCATTTTAACCTTATCAGCCGCTCAGCGTGTAGTTTACTGCACCGCCCCTGAGCCTTACTCCCCTCACCTTCGTTGCCTGCCCATACCCTTTCCTGTGATTGCTGTACAACCCCAGTTCATTACTTTACACGTCGCATCGCATTCCCCCCTCCCCTCCATTCTACCACACCCAGCTCACCATCCCCCCTCCTTCATTGTACAGTACACTTGTCCTCATGTAATATTTACTTTCTGTTTAAACTTTGTGTACCACTTCAACCTTCGTTCTCAACGGCACTCCGTTCTCGATATCCCATGGGCCATGTACACACCCACATTCCAAGCCCTAAACCATAAATACAACTCCTTAAAGCTTATGATCCTGACATAAGATGATACTATTTCGTAATCAGTGAGGGGGGGCATGTTTATGAAGGGCGAGGGGTCTACTATTCCCTGGCTGCGGTTACCGCGGTTTGCCCGTGCGTGACCAACCCTGTCCCCTCTACCCTGGTGCATATGTCAGCTGGGATAAGGGAGTGAGATATCTAGTGGACCGGCTGCGCTGTATAGGATTAGACAGGACCGTCACTCCCCTCCTGCCTTTCAGTGTAGAGTAGCAGCAACCCGAGTTTGAGCCGCTAAATCACTGAGTGATGACGCCCCGTCCATACATTGAGGGAGGGAAAGGCATCTCCGCCGAGGCCCCGAGTTGGTCATCCCCTGGAAGCTCGTGTCAAACGGTGCGAGCTATGATTGATGGGTAGTGGCAAGGGGTCGGCGCAAACCTAGATAGAGACGGAGAGGGGGGGGGGAAGAGATAAGAAAACGGACCACTGTTGCCGCCGCCACCACTTACCTCACCCTGCACCCCGCAGATGCTGGATCCCGCCCGTGTAAAACACCGACGCTCCCATCTTCCCTTCTCTACCAGAACTAATACCATCCCGCGTCGTCGATTGGGATTCCGGCGTATTGACACGTCAGGTCCTTAAAATAGATGGATATGGGACAAACCTCCCCCCGGCCCAACCCATTCCACATACTCGGTATGTTAGCCATCATTTTCTGGCCGTCCCGTTCCCCTCGCTCGAGGGCGGAGTACCATGATTAGCTTGCCCCTGGCCCACACAAAACCCCTTACCCCCACGCCGTACTGATTTTACAATACAGTTTCTTTTTCGGTCGGCAGTCTAATTGAATAAACGGTGGTCTCCGAGTGAAAGAGAGAGAGAGAGAGAGAGTAGGGTGCCGCAACAGGGACGCCATACATATCCGGCCGAAGGGCACTTCCTCCCTTCTCTTCTTCCCTGAACACGCACTTTTATTTTAGCCTAGGGTATTGGTGAAAAAAGGTGAAAGTCTGCACTATTAGTTGGGTTGCACCTCAATCCCATACCTAATCCTCACGAAAAAAATAATGGTCCAGCTCGTGCTAGCCAGGCAAGAGCCGTAAAGTTGGCTGACATAAGCGTCAGGATGTCCCAGACGGCTCTTCGACCCTATTACCGTTGAACACTGGTGTCCAGGACCGTTGTCCAGTTGGCCCAATACAGCAGCGCTTGCCGTTGAAAATGTGAGCGAATGGCTGTGTGTTAGGAGGGGTAAGGTGTGGACAGGTGCAAAGCATTCACGTCCTACTCACCCACTTGACCCTTTTGATGGACAAAGTTTTATTACTGTCGCGATCATTGCTGTCCTCGCGTTGGTGGCCCCGAGAGACGCGTTTGCGCTGACGTATCGGCTATATCCAGGGCAACCAACAGGCACATGTCGCCCTGGCGGTGAGCTGTCACTTCGATGTTCGGAAGGGTTGGAGCCGACCAGTGCCAGATGTAGGTGGTGTTCTGACATCCTTTACTGTGATACTTTTTTTAGGGGGGAGGGAGAATACCGTGTGCCGACTCGCAGTCAACCCGGAAATGCACCCATTTGGGTTTAAAAAAAATTACATATACATATACACACTTGTATATCAGAAGGACAGCACCACCGCAGCACATTTATCGATTGCACCATCGCAGTCCAGCTTCTGTGTTGGTATTCACACATGGCAGAAATCTGAACCCGGTATTTATAAGGCACCAGTGACTTAGTGAACCCTCCCCCTTCATTGTCCACCTCCTGTATCAAGATTTCTTTTACTTGTACTGCATTCCGTCAACCGACCGGCTAGGCTCAAGAAACAGTTTTAAAATACGTCAACCGTCAAGAAGTTATCCAATGGACCATTGGGCTACGGGCCCTACCAATCCGCGGAAGGCACGCGTCTTAATCGTATTCAGCTGCACTGGCAAATCTAAGGGGCAAGTAGGAATAGCATCATGAAACGCACGTACGCGGTCACTGGATCCACGAATCCTTCTCAGCTCAGTTCATCCACTGCAATCGTCCCCGCACGGTTCATTACGGCGCTCCGAGCCGATGCGGCTATCATTAGCCACAACATTGTCATTCCAGGGTTTAGATGCCGACCCACTGGTCCGCCATGTATGGGTACCAGGGGCATTATATTTCCCTTACAACGCAAACATTATTAAAAGCGGTACCCTGTCGCCTGACGATATCTTCCTTCCAGAGCCATATTGGGATCGATCAACCTCCCTCTAAACCGTGGAAGGAAATTAAGCGACAGTAGTTTTCATAACGCAGGAGGTCAGCTCATGGCCTCGAATGCAAAAAAAGGAAAGGTTTTTAAAGTTGTTTTTTCCTCGTATCGATGAGTGCTGGTGCCCTGGTTACGACCTCCTCAACGGGGCCATCAAATATTGTGGTCTCTAGGGGGGGGGGAACAAGTGCCACTGCCCCCTTCAAAAGGTATAATATGAAGAAGGCACAGAGAGGTAGGTTGCTGCGATTAAAGCGGAACGCTGTCTTCTTTAATGACGTGCGGGTAGGTCAATTTTAAAAGAGAGTGTTATTCGGCAAAATGATTAGCGCGGGCGCGGTGAGCCGAGGGGACAGCATTCTGGACGGGGATATGGAACCGATGGACCAAAGGGGGAGGAGTGACGATCGGAACTGGCCGGGAGCTGTAATAGTAAGCGGTACGATGAACACGCACTACGGGAAAGAGGAATTAGTTATCCAGCACTCCACTTGGCTGCCGGCGACACATTCGCAGTCCACGGACTGTGGCTGAGGAATGACAGGGCCTTGCCATTGGCGGAAATGTAAGGTTCCACTTTGACTCGCCAAATGAGTGGACGACCTTAAGAGACCACCACGTACGTTGGCAAACGTACCTAGTGCGGTGATAGGGGATATGTCAGTGGGGCGGTCACTACGACTCGAATTAATCAGCGAGACTGGCATCCTTCGGGAGTGGTGATGTCGTGTGAGCGAGTAAGCTGTGACATGTGCAGCCCGATGGCCATGTCATGCTATTATTATTTATCTCGATTGACAGGTGTCTGGTTTGGCGTTGACATCTTCTAGATGCAGCATATTACATCGGCCTGTGTTTATATTTGACATCTGACGGTGGTAATGGGCAGAAAGGCGGAGGGGGGGGCTTTTACATCAATCCAGAGGTATGCTAATTAGAGGATACATCCCGAGAAAGATGAAAGCGGCATAACCAGGGGGGGGTGTATGATAGGGAAGATTGGCGGTGGCAAGCTGCAGGTCGTCAGGACACGGCCAGGAGGTGTTTTCAAAGGGGAAATTCTTAAATGGAGGCCGGCAGTGATTACGGTGCAAAGCTGTGGAGGCAGCAATACCGGTATACGATATAGGGGAGAAAGGAAGCCTCACACGACTAAATCCATGATCTTCCGACTGGCGGTTAGTCATTCCTAACTACCAGAGAAGCAGACGGCTCGATTCATAACACGAAAGACGAGCAGACCAGCTAGGCGCGATATACAGTAGGCTGGGGGCAGAGTCAATAGGATTAGGGTGCCTATGGTGCCATTCAAATATGGGGAGGTGAGTATAATCCATGGTATCTTTACCCCCCACATCTAACTCCCCCTATTTACGTTGTATTTTTACACCTCTAGAAGCATCATGCAGTGGGCGGAGAGGCTGGTAGACACCCCACTAGGACTTAATTCTTCCCACCAAAAGGTTGGCTAGCCACTATTGGGGATAGTCGGTGTAACCATGGTATATCCAATCATGAGGGCCTCTCCCGTGTCCATGGCTCTCTACAAATGGGGAGCAGGGTGGTAAGTGGCAAAACCAAGCATTTGTAAAGAGGGGCTATGTTGAGCTTAAGAGGGAAAAGGAATCCATGAGGGAGTCCAGAAGCCTACGTAACCCGGTAAGTTACAAAAGCCTTTGCCGGTATGCACACTTGTCAAGGTTTGTAGAAACTGCTAAGCAAAGGCTTGGCGGCTTGGCGGGCCCTGTGGGAAAAGATACCCTCAGCAGCAACGGCCGGTATTCAGAGCAGAGGAGAGCTTAGCAAATGAGGATGGTGACGAGCGGGCTCATTGCCATACTTCCAGCGCTTTAATAGCAAATGGGGAACCATTGGACGGCCCAGCCAGGCAGTCCTTCAATTAGCTGCCAGCGAGCTTGGGTGACCCTACGACGAGATCAGTATCGGTCACTGTGCCCTAGTGTGGGCAAACTTGTACCAGGACGAGTCAATCACTTGGCGAGTGATAGCTTGGCTATAAGTCAGGCGCAGGGCGTTTCACAAGACTCAAAGCCTTGAGCAATGTAGCCTATCCCCGCAATAGTTTGGAAGCCAGATTTTATTAATTAGTAACGGGACACATAACTGCGGGCTTAGTTAAGGCACACAAGCCAGAGCAAGTCGAGATTTCCCATGAGGCACATGGTGCTGGCCCCAAAATGGCGCGGAAAAGCGGACATTGTGAATTGGATAGTAGCCCGTCACTATCACCAGTGAAGAGCCATTACCTATTACCCACATTGCTCATCTAACAAGCTTTATCTCAATATCCCAGCTTCGTTATTTCAACTCATTCACACTGAATCAATACTCGTCTTTCCATTTTAAGGCTCAGAATTAAAGACTTGTAACTTATTGCAGTAGGTAGGAGCCCAGGGTGCTCAATATAGTAATAGAGTGTAGTAGATAATGATAGTATTTATTAAAGTGTTCTCTTTGTAAGTTTTTATAGCCCATAAGACTTTAACATGAGGCAGAGTTGGCATACAAGGTGAGGAGGTGGTTAGTATTTGCCTTGTCACAGGTCAGGAAAAAGAAAGTTAATACATAAGATGAATAGGGGCCAGTAATGGCTAGTAGATAGTATGGCCTGATGCCAGGTAAGGAAAGAAAGGTATTGTGGGTTAGAATGGGTGGAGGTAGTGGTGGAGACAAAGCCTGGTGGCTTTCTACTCAATAGTTAAGGTGAGAACATTGATGGTGTGGGTTTAGTGCGATGATGATGGGGTGGCTACTCAGGGAGTGCTTTTCCACTACCACAGCCATCTTGAATGTCCAAAAAGTGGAATAATTTCCACACTACTCAACATCAAATTTTCAGGACCTTGCCCAGCCCATGACCAAGGACACTTCCAAGGATACCAACCTGGTTACACACAGCCTGATGGAGATCAAGGATGGCTTTCAGGCTTAGGGTGGTATGTTAGAGACTCTCTGCCATGACCAACCCTTATTATACCTTCTGTGGTGATTGGGAACCACCACATTAGATTATCCCAGGGTAAAGTCCAAGTCTACTATTTCAGAACCACAAATTCTG